>CM021733.1:34782278-34860586 GCA_011075105.1 Heteronetta atricapilla
TCTTTTCTTTTCTTTTCTTTTCTTTTCTTTTCTTTTCTTTTCTTTTCCTTTTCTCCTTAAAGTGAAAACTTAAGCATAGAATGCACAGCATTTATTAACCATGTTTTTAAGCTTCTTCACATGAGGATATTAGTGGAACTTATTCCCTATATGCTCTACCATACCTTATCAGTTTTTCTTGTCAGAAATGACTGATGACTCGAATTACTCTTCAATAACTCACCAAAAGCTCTGCAAATATTTTTAAAGTAACTTGAATTCTGCTTTCCGTGCCTGGTAGAACAGTTGTATTCATCTAGCCTTGTGCCTTGAGCTATGTAGCTGTATTTTAATTAAGCAATACTCATTTTTTCCCTGTACAGGGACAACTGTAGAATCCCAAAATACTCTTCCTTCACATACCATAACATGTCCCATACCCTCAGGGAGTGACGTCCTTCTCCATCTGCTGTTACATGGAGGTTAGCATTGTGCTTCATTTTGTTACTAGGTGCTACTATTCACTGGAAATGATAGTTCTCCTATCCAAAATCTTATCCTTTTTCTTTATAGTTATCTAATAAATATATATTCAAAGCCCTTTATTTTATCGTTTTACTCAACTTTTCAAAGAAATACATTTTATCTCTTAAATAGGAAAATAATATATTACTGCTACCCTGCAATTTCAAAGAAGGTTAAAGTGGTGCAACATCACATTTCTTTAAAGTTACACCCAAGATATAACAAAGGATTAGTTTTAGGAAGACCAGGAAAGCAAATACCATAGTAGGCTTTTGTACTAATATCTTTTAGTCAACTGAAATTGATATCTCACTGCAGTTCAGTGCCAATTAAAATATGAACAGGAACAAGCAGAACAGCAGCAGAAGTATATAACTCTTGAATGGCCCTCTTTAGAGCCACTGCTTTCTCATGCATCAATGAATGCAAAGACTAAAGGTCAGTTTTGCATAAAGGAAACTTTGTAGTTAAAAGCAGAATGCATTATATGAAATCCATAAAATATTCTAGGCCAGTTTGTGCCCTCTCTATTTCTCACAAATCATTGTACATTTTTTTCTCATTAAGCTGCCTTTGATAATGACAGAAGCAAATGCAGAGTAAGGGATTGCAGACCTGGGCTCAATATGAGGAAATATTTTTAAAGCAGATGAGCTATCTGGGGAACTAATTTTCAGCTTTAATGTTGACAGGTCAGGATATATTTTTATGGTTAAAAAATAAAAATAAAATAGGAGCTTTATTAAGGCATATAAACATTGAGAATTGTTCACTTGCAATTTGTGTTAGGAATAAAGACACCAAACCTGTAAAAAGAATAAAGTAATTCTATGTCAGTCCAGGCAAAGAGGAAATAGTAGGGGAAAAGCATATGAACTCTTCTGAACAACCAATGTTGCCCCAGTAGTACCCATAAGGACCTAATTAGAGGTATTTAAAAAAAAAAAAAAAAAAAGAAAGGAAATCAATAAAAAAATAAAAATCAATAAAACAATAAATGGTAACATCAGATAGCCATGACTGCATAGAAGCATGAAATTCCCATAAAGGCAACTACTTCCACTCTTCCACTGCTCAGTATCTTCAATTCTCTAAAATTCAGGATACATTGAATTCAATGTAAAAAAATAAAAATAAGAATAAAAAATCCCCAGTGCATATTTGTGGCAGAGATGGCCCTCATTGTCTTATCCGAGTTCTTTTCCCAAAGTTGTTTCCATGTACAGATTTCTCCCTGCTAGGGGAAGACCTCGTGAGCTCCTTGTGCCTGCACATTTTCCGTAATGCTTCTGAACGGTTAAATCTGAAATCAGAAATACACTGCTGAAAGGCTGGGAATTCTGTTATAATTTTTGTGTTACTTCAGGTATTCAGATGCTATGCAACATCAGCTACTTCCATAGAGAGCTAATCAGACTCAGTAAGCTTAATAAAAACAAGTCAAATCCTAAGTCACTGTGCAATACTCATCCCTTGGCTTCAATGCATGAATAAGTCTGAAAGGAACAGGCTGCTACAATAAAAATAATCAATATAACTACTAGCAGTTTTCCAGAGAAGAAAACATAGCAAAGCAGTCTGGGCTTAGAAACTTTGATTAAAAGGTGAAAGGAAACCAAATGAAGAACAACTTTATATTTAATCTTCAGTAAACTTAATTAAAGAACAGATACAGAATGATCAGACTTCAGTCATGACAGCAACAAGTTCCTGTGGTGCTTATAAATTCAGAGGTGTTTTTCTGTGCCTTTTTTTCCCATCAGAACAGAAACTCCTGTAAGGCTTCAGCTAGGGAGACAAAATGTTTTATTTCCTTTTTTAATGCTAAAGCAATATTTGTAAGGTGAAACAGTCATAGTGAGAGCATTTTACACAGTGTAAATAATTACCCCACATCAAACTCTGATGAGATGGTACAAGGTATTATCTTAAGTAGATATCAGCCAAAAACCTTAGCCAAATAGGCCTGCACACACTGACTCACCAGTACCTGGCAGGGGTCCTACCTACTTATGCTATATGAAGTGGTGACCTTTATCTCTTCCCTTGTCTTCAAAAAGCATCGCACACAAGAGGTCATGGCAGCAGATGCTACTTGAGTGGAATGCCCTACTCATAAGGTCTCAAAGTGATTACAAGACAGATGTCCCCCCTGACTGTCCATCTCCACCAGTCCTGCACCATACCCAGTCTAGTCCACATGAATATACATGTTGCTTGCATTTGCTGTCTGCAGAGGAGAGTGGGGCTCATCTCTCTGTCCAGCTTCCACATGAAAGATCCTTCAGATGTCCCCTTTAAAATGCCACCAGCACCTCACAAAATGAAACCAGCTTCACGATGAAATTTGAGCTACAGAAACACCAATTTCCTTTTCCGTGAACAAGCAGATTTGAGGTTTTGCTGCAGCAAGTGAAAATGACAGTCTTTCTTGTGCATACAAGCAAGTTTACTGTAACATGGCTTCAAACATTGGCCAAAATTTTATTTGCCTACGTTTTAAAATAGTTTATATAATACAAGGAAAAATGATACTGAAAAATAAGGTGATTACTGAAGCCGCAGGGATCTTAATATTTCTCTCCCCCTCATAACTCAGAAAGTTCTGCAATATTCTCTGTTCAGATGACATCCACAGGGACAGCTTCACTGAACCTAGATCAGCCACTGAATGTCACATTAAAAACAAGCCACAGAAAAAATATGAGAAAAAAGCTATGATCATAAGTATACATTTTTTAAAATGCTGTGTAGCTATGCTGTAAACCTAATTAAAGCGCTAGATCAAGACAGTGATATCTACTAATCAGAGGAGAAAGTGTGAGAGAAAGCTTTCTCAGCTGTCTCCTACGAGTTTTTTTAAACTCTTCTGGATGATAGTGAAAAAAGAATATTGTGGTTTCTACATACACTAGATTACTTATCTATATGCTAACAGTTTCTTCAAGAATAAGCGCAGGGAATCTCTTTCCACTTTTATTGAAAGGAATATCATCATAAATTTATAACCAAGTTTTTGAATCTCAGCTATTTTTTTGAATTCATTTTTTGAATTCATCTATGTTTGACTCAAGTAGTCTCTGGTAAAATCTTCAAATGGAGTTTGTAGCAAAACATCAAGATAAACGTGTATTGGTACAACCTTGCATTAAATACAAGTTTAATGCCCACAGCTGAGCTAGCTCATTGTCTCTGAATGAATTATTGCAGGCTTCAGAGGCTGCAAGTGCAATCAGCCATATTAGTTTGGTTTAGCTTGGATCAGTCCTATGCTTATACGTTTGGAAAAGCTGAAGGCATTTGAAACAGAAAAGTTAAGCATATGGTATCTGGTCTTACTGTGATTAATGTATTTTCACAACTCCTCTACCTCCTCAACTCCACTACCTCATCATCACCGTTTCTGTGCACTCAGACACTATTGCTGCCACAAAAAAAATATGATGGATGGTCAAGATTTGTTATGTAATTTAGGACTCACATAATGCATGTTGTCCATTCTGCACAATTAAGTGTGCCAGTGTGGGTGATGTTTGTTTGCTTTGTCCTGGAGATATATCCCCCATTTTAGGTCTCCAACATAAGTTCTCTTCCTTAAAGATAACCATTTCAGCTCAAATTTTCTCACACTTAACCGTAGGAAGTTGTATATGTGTATTTTTCCATTTATGTTATAATCCTGGCTTAGGTGTTACTTGTTATTTCAAAACCAAGTGGGATATATTCTTCTATTTTATTACAGAAGACTCAAAGGTGTCATACTTGCAGTATTAGATCAGGGTTGAAGCTAGCACAGTAATGATCAGAACTACATCAACCACCTATAACCCACCGCCATACTACTGGTAGCAACTGAAAGCAGTGTAATGGGTTATGTCTTCCTGCGATTATCTGCATCGCTCAATTAGCACAATCCCTAAGACAATTTAAATTAACACGGAACTTTATTAGATAATAAGGAAGACATGATTCATCTGCATGTTCTGTTTTCTTCATTAAAAAAAAAAAAAAAGGAAATGCTCTAAATCTGAATGAAAAATAACTGTTTCTGTCCAAAAGTGCCAATGGTGTTAAAATTACAGTAAAAAGAAAATAAACAGTTCTAGAACTAAATGTTGCATAGAGGGGCTGATCACTAGGCATTAACGGGAGAAAAATCCTCTACAGTATCACCCTTGGGTAGCTGGTATCCACGATTCCAGATTGTTTCTATAAGTCAGAAATCAATCCACTGTGCTACTGAAAGCAAATATTGTTCTTTGGTAATTGAAATGAGTGATCAGTTGTCTGACGTCAACATTATGTTAGTTTTCATTCTCAAATATATTCTCAAGTGAATTAACTTCACTGGCCCGAATCAGAGAATTGTAGGAGCACTATTTTACAGACTTCCTTCACCATTGTCTCCTTCTCCCTCTTCACTTGCTGAATTTGAATAAAACTAGATAATTCAGGTAAGTGTCAGTCAGCTAGTGTATTCCTGGCAGCTATCAGGTACTCAGACCTGAAATGTTAGGTATCATAATCCACAGGTCTAAGAAGTGCTCAAGCTGCTAACAAAACACATTTGCTTTCTTACACACAGGCACTTGGCTGATGAACATTTGGGGCTATTATGCAAATAAGGACTTACAAATTCTAAAATCAAAGTAATCCAACAATTCCATTTTAAAGACTTCTGCTGAAAAAGTACTTTTTTTAAGATTACATGCAACATTTTAACCATTCAAAATCCCTGAATTTCAAGGTAGCCAGCATTTGTGAGCTGTGTGATGTCAATAATCTTTCCTCTCTGATACTCTCCATCTAGTAATTTCCACATTCATCACAAAATTGCATGTTTTTCAACAGTCACCCAATTTTAGAGAGAGGGAAAAATCAATGTTCTTGAAAATAAAGTGATGCCTCATTGACAAAAAGTCATTAGGATAATCAAAAATAAACCCAGGCTTCCCTGTCATGTATTTAAAATATTAAACTCTGCTGTCTCTCTTTAACAGAAAAGCATTTCTGTTGCCAGTGTGATGCGTCACACACAATGTATTCAATTGTTTTGCAAGCTATATATAGATAGACCTTACAATGTAGTAGTGAGACACGGTATCTTAATCTCTGTTATAAGGGTGAAATAACAGAAGAAATGTTACACCATCTGACCATCATCAAATACTGAACCTGTGTCAGTACACGGATTTGTCTGCTTCTTGTGTTGGCAGCAATGAGACAGAAAGGCTATCCTGAAAAGTCTGGTGCCATGCTGAGACGACTATGTGCTCTTTCCACTGGGTATTAAAATAAACCAGCCTCCTCAGTATGGAAGAAGAGAATTGGCTGATTCAGAAGAATAGGGTGGGTTTTGTTTTTGTTGTTTTTCCTGAGTTTTCCAGTTCCAGCAACAGGAGAGAAAAGTGATTAACCAAACACTCTGAAACTTCAAAGAGACTAATTTCAGATTTTAAGGCCAGGGTAGTTTTGATTTCATTTGAAAAAAACCTTTTCTCTTTCCCATCTAGGTATAATGTCTTGAAGTGCATCTACAGCAAGGCATGCAAAATGGGCAACAAACAGGGGGAGCTGGAAGCCATTGTGAAAATTGACATAGCTGCCGTCACAGAAACATGGTGGGATGACTCATATGATGGAGTGCTGCAATTAATGACTATAAACTCTTCAGGAGGGCTAGAAAGGAGATGCGGAGTGGTTGGCACTGTATGTTGTGGGGCGTTTTGAGTGTATATAACTTAATAATAGTGAAAACAAGGTTGCGTGTTTATTCGTAAGAATCAGGGGGAAGGCTAATGAGGCAGATGTTATTGTAGGAATCTGTTTTAGATCACCCAACCAGGATGAAGAGGCAGACAAAATATTTTATAAGCAGCTGGGAGAAATCTCAGAATGCTGGCCCTTGTTCTTGTGGGGGACTTCAACTTACCAGACAGGGTAAAAACCTGGCTGGCTGGCCAGACCAGAAGAGTTGTGGTGAATGGAGTTAAATCCAGTTTGAGGTTGATCACAAGCAGTATCTCCCAGGGCTCAGTACTGGGGCCAGTTCTCTTCAATATCTTTGTCAATGATCTGGATGAGGGGATCAAGTGCACCCTCAGTAAGTTTGCAGACGACACCAAGTTGGGCAGGAATGTTGATCTGCTCAAGGGCAGGAGGGATCTGAAGAGGGATCTGGATAGGCTGGACTGATGGGCCAAGGCCAACTGTATGAGGTTCTGCAAGGCCAAGTGCCAGGTTCTGCCCTTGGAGCACAACAACTCCATGCAATGCTACAGGCTGGGAGAGGCTGTAGTGGCTGTAGTGGTCGATAGCCAGCTGAATATGAGCCAACAGTGTGCCCAGGTGGCCAAGAAGGCCAAGAGCATCCTGGCTTGTTTCAGAAACAGTGCGGCCAGCAGGACCAGGGAGGTGATTGTCCCCCTGTACTCGGCTCTGGTGAGGCCACACCTCGAGTGCTGTGTTCAGTTTTGGGCCCCTCATTACAGGAAGGACATCAAGGCCCTGGAACATGTCCAGAGAAGAGCTATGAAGCTGGTGAAGGGTCTTGAGAATAAGCCTTATGAGGAGCAACTGAGGGAGATGGGGTTGTTTAGCCTGTTTAGGAGAAAAGAAGGCTCAGGGGAGACCTTATTGCTCTCTACAACTACCTCAAACTTGTATCAAGGTGGGAGTTGGTCTCTTTTCCCAAGCAACAAGTGATAGGACTGGAGGAAATGGCCTCATGTTGCTCCAGGGGAAGTTTAGGTTGGATATCAGGAAAAATTTCTTCATTGAAAGGGTTGTGAAGCATTGGAACAGGTTGTCCAGGGAAGTAGCTGAGTCACCATCCCTGGAAGTATTCAAAGGACATGTAGATCTGGTGCTAAGAGGCATGGCTTAGTGGTAGACTTGGCAGTGCTAGGTTAGTGGTTGAATTTGATGGAAGGGACCTCTAAGATTAGAGGTCTTTTCCAACCTAAAGTATTTTATGATTCTGGGATTCTATGATTTAGTGACAGAAAAACAAGCCATTACTTTTCACATAGGGTCTTTAATAACTGTGGTGGGAGCTCCAACATCTTAACTTTCCATGGTTTCAGATGTTAGTGTCTGTGACCACCTACCCTTCTTGAGGTCACAAGTAGCAGAGGCAGCAGATATCTGCAGGCTTCCCAGACAATATGCTCTTCAGTATTGTCATAGTAGTTCAACCAGCTGGTAAACATAAGCCAGTACTTTTCACTTAAGTGGATTAGGGAGCACTCATATAAATGATCTTGTCAGCAGAGCTGCAGAAACAGTACCTCCCAGAAGAGAAACAATGATACATAATCAGGTAAGCTGCTTGGGATAGCACTGATGGACTACTGCAGTGAGACCTGGAAAAACAACTCCATGCAGAGACCTTTAGTCAGGTAAATGGATAGGCATCTAGATACTCCAGTTTATCTGTGATAAGGGAGCCAGATGAGTTCAGAGCTTACAGGCTTTCCATACTGTCCTGTTTCCCTCAGAATTAAATTTTCTTCATCCACTTCTGTGTCCTCTCTCTCCTCTCCCTCTCACAATGCAGTCCACCAGCTGGTCCCCCATTTGTCTTCTCTAGCTCTGCCCTGAGTTTGGAAGAGAATCTAATGGGTATTTATTGAATTAATGTATCACAGAGCCATAGAATCACAGAATGGCTTGAGTTGGAAGGGACCTTAAAGATCATCTAATTCCAACCCCCCTGCCATGGTCAGGAATGCCATCCACTGGATCGCATTTCCCAGGACCTCATCTAACCTGGTCTTGAACACCTCCAGAGATAGGGCATCCACAGCTTCTCTGGGCAACTTCTCTGCTTCTTTTATGCACTAACAGACTACAGTATTTTATAGGCCATGTGTGTTGCTTTTGTTGCTTCTTAGCATCTGACAAGTCAAGCAATGCTCCCTCCTTCCAGTGACTAGTCAGAAAGCCATAACTCTTGGCTGGAAAAATCAGGATGGGCAGTATTTTTGTTTGGAGGTGTATATGCTTTTAAAGTGACTTGCCAGAACTAATGCTTTTGCTGTAGAATCACAGGCTAGAGCAAATACATTGCCACACAGCTGCATTTGGCCCACAGATTGTATGTCGGAAGGGCTGACACACAGCTTTATTTTGGTTTAAAAAGTGGCCTATTTGGATTCCAAACCCAAATAAGGAAACACTCCAACTGGGTATCTCAGTCCAACCTGTCCAACTGGATATCTGCCCAACTGGCTATAGCAGTTGGAGTGCTCATGAAAGACTTCTGCTTCACGGCAGATGTAATTTAAACACACGCAAAAAAAGTAAACATGCAAGACTGCATGGGGAGCACAACAATGAATAACAAGAAGAATGCAAAAATGTTGTTTGAATCAACCAAATTAAAATGGCTAGGCCACTGTTGAAATTAGGTCACTGAGCCAGACAGTTGATATGAACAGCTGGATATGAACATCCACTGATAAGATCATCCCAGGCATTTAATAGGATTTAGGGTTATCGAAGATTACTATCTGTCACAGAGAAGTGAGAGCACGCTATTTGTCTCTGAAAAAGCTGTAATAAGTTTTGGGAACAATATATCTGCTGGACATAGGAAGTGTATTCCGTGAAGGTTAAAACATGCTTCAGTGACAGAATAGAGTTTACAGCTACATGAAAAAAAAAACACATCACCAATTCATAACTTGTGCCAGCACACAGGGATAATTGTTTCTATATGTAGTCCACGGATTCGTTGCACTTAACAATTAAACAAAAACCTTAAAAAGGAACCTAGTAGTCCGTCATCTTTAATGATCCAGATTTCTCTGGAAAAAGTCCTTCCAGTGTTTGCTACATAGGTCTTCATTTACACTAGAACCACAGGGATGAGACTTTATCTTATTACTTTTTGGCGGCATTGAATCACAGTCTTACATGTATTCAAAGGTTTAAACACACTGAAGTTTGTCAGCCAGCACTAAGGCACAGCAACGTATCAGGTCAGGTATTGCTCTTGGCGACAGTGGAAAAATGCACGTTGACTAATTCCACTGAATTCCATTGCTTCCACCCATCAGAAAAAAGTTATTAATTTTTTACGTTATAATACCATCTAGCCCTGTAATTCTGAAATCTAGCTGTGCCATGCTAGGCATTACTTAGAGAAAAGAACAGCTCCATCTCACAAGAGTCCACAATCTAAATTGACATGACAGACAAAATCAGGGCGAAAACGAATACCATCCTCTCCACTTAGGTGCTGGTGACCTGAGAGATGAAGTGTCTGCAATGTGGCAAAAGAAGTCTGTGGAACAGTCAATAATTAAGCTCTCATTTTTTCAGATCTGATAAGAGCCACAAGACCTTCTTTTTTTAAAAATAAAAATAAAAAATAAATTACCTGTTTGGCCTTATTTTTCTTTCCAAATAACATTTTAAAGTGCCTGAAGTATTTTGGAGTCTGAGCATTCACCTATAGGGAAAGTGAATCTAAATAGCAATGACAGTGGGACAATGGCTATTTTCTGCATTAACTTCCTCTATGGGCACTTTCAGAGCAAACTGTTCCTGAAACTGCATACTTTGCTTTATAAGGCTTTAGTATACAGTGTCAAATAATATTAGCATGGGGGGGGGGTGGTTAGAGGGACCTGCAAGACCACCTAGTTCCAACCCCCTGCCATGGGCAGGGACACCTCCCATCACACCAGGTTGCCCAAAGCCCCATCCAGCCTGGCCTTGAGCACCTCCAGGGATGGGGCATCCACAGCTTCTCTGGGCAATCCATGCCAGCCTCACCACCCTCATAGTGAAGAATTTCTTCCCAATGTCTATTCTAAATTTATTCTCTTTCAGTTTAAATCCATTAGCCCTTGTCTTATCACTACACACCCTGGTAAATAGTCCTTCCCCATGTTTCCTGTAGTACTCTTTCATGCCAGTCAATACAAGGAGCCAATGAGGAATAGTTCCCATGTGGCAAATTCTTACTGCTTCCTCCTACATTCTGAAGTCTTGTTTTGGGGACAAGTGAACAGGCTCACCAGGGACATGGTCAAGGCACCAAGCCTGCTGGAGTTCAAGAAACATCTGGACAATGCTCTCAGACATAGGTTCGGATTTCTGGGTGGTCCTGTGTGGACCCAGGAGTTGGACTCGATGATCCTTGTAGGTCCCTTCCAACCTGGGATATTCTGTGATTCTGTGTTTTACTTTCAAGACGTTTTTAGGATCCTCAGCTTTATTAAGTAAATGTGCAAGTATTTTGTGGAAGTTCAACTCCAAAGTCATTTAGGAGCATTTGAAAGCTTTATCTTCAGTATAGAGAAGTTAATAATTTGAAACACAATTTCTGCTTTAGTAGATTGTCTGCATTTATGGTCACTTGAAAACAGGATCTGAATCCTTGAATGAACAGAATGATAGAACACCTGGCTTCAGCTGCTACGTCCAGTAGCAGACCCTTCCAGTCATTTCAGAACAAAGCCAAAAATACTTCAAAACAGATTAAGTTGGGCATAAGTAAATGGTCAAGATACCTCTTGGTTGTTGTGAAGACATAACCAAGCTTGTATTGACTCATATTCTTGCAGAATTGTTGTTGACAACGGTTGCATTCAAGTGAGCTTCAACAATCCCAAGACCCGCAATAAGACCTAGAAATTACCTTTAAATAGCAAGGCAATCTAGATATTAGCTAAAGAATCTATGTTTGCTGTATTTAGTATTTGCATTTGTATTTGTGTGTGTGATATATTTATATTTGTTATATGCTGAGCGTCAAGTAAGGTCTGAAAATGTGTTAGATATATTTTAGAAAGAAACGTGGATTTAAAGTTCCTATTTCTAAAGAAATGAACATATATATTGCTAAAGCTGCAATAAATAGCACAATTTGCACCTCCAGTAACTTTAAATTGTCAATAACTGAAAGAAATGGAGCAATTGCTTTAAAAAACTGTGGTCAAACTTTGCATTCACATTAACTGTAGCACCCTGGTTATCTTCTGTCTTGTAATTTATGTTCTTTTATACACCAAGCAAAATAAAAGTACTACATTATAGATGGAGCAGAAATTCTGGTCTGTTTGGTACTATATGTTACTTTGCACAGGTGAGACCACTGCAGGACAGTCAGATTTCTTCAGATCTGTCAGGGTGCTGGTGATATTAGGGATACTTCATGGGAAGAAAAGGAGCAACATCTATTCAGGTTTGGGATAATATATATATATATATATTTCTTAATTCTTCATTCAATTTCCATAATGTATGACTTAGAAAAATAATTTTTAAAATGTTTGATTTGCCCCAGAGTTTCACTGAGGGTTTGACTACCCAGAAACTCACAAAATGGTGCCACAGAAGTACATTTTCTGTTACACGAGACCAGCAATTTAAAGGTAAGAAAATAACTACTTTAATTGTCTAAGAACAAAATATTTCTAGAACTGTGGTTTATTAAAGTGCAGTAGTATATTATCTGCAGCAAAGAGCTTCATTCTTAGGTTGTGATGTACTAGTGAAATATATCATTTATAGCAGACTCCCAGGTTATCTGGGAGAAGAAAAGAAAATGCTGTATTTTAGAGCAGAATTTTTCCTCCTTCCCACCTACAACAGCATTCTTGTGATGAATTAAAAATAAATCAGAACAATATGTTCATGAGTGATGAATGATCAAAAAACTCACTAGAGCAGGAATATGGATTGAGATAACTGATGTAAAGCTCAGTGTTACATGGATGGGAGTCTAATATTTGTTGCCTCCTTTTGGTGTTTTATTTCAACCTTCTGATCTCCTGTTCTGTTTATAGTAATCAAAGCTTTATCTAATAAATAGTTTTGGTTTTTTTTTTTCTATCCAATTATTTCTATCCAACAGCATTTTTGATTAACTAAGCTTATTGTTGCTTTCTTTTTTCTTCTTCAGTTTTTCATTTCCATTTGTCATCTTGGTGGGAATTGCATAGTGCTAAGTGGGACTCACATAAAGAGGAAAAATTTCCATTAACTTCTGTGAAGCCAGATTTTCACTAAATTGGTCTAACTTTCTGTGACAGTGTGGCACTGAAATATTACACTTATCCCTCTGATGTATATGTTCCTCTTCCATTAATGTAATTAAGGTAAATGGATGTGATATCAAGATCTAAAGAACGGGTTCTCTACTGTCAAAACTCTAGAGACTTTCTAGTGTGGACGTAATTCCCGTGTAGCTCTAGAGCAATTAATGGGCATTATCCAAAGTCCACTGGAAGCAATGGAAAATCTCCAGTAAATTCAAGGATTTTGGACCATGCCCTGTAAGATTATTCTTATTATTACAACAATAACTGTGTGGAGAAAGGAAAACAATAGAGTGCTAATACTCATATAAATGAATGAGAAATCATGACCCAACAGCAGTGTCAGATCATAACAACCTCCATGCAATTTCTGTAAAAAGGTGTAGGTTGAAGAATTTTTTATTCCACTTCCAGTGCCTTGGAGTAAAATTAAGAGTATGGTCCAAGGAAACAGATGGAAAAACATTTATGACAGCTTAAGTGCTGTTAATTATTTGTAGGCGAAGCATTCTGCTATCAGCATTGACTTGCTTTATTTGAAACCAAAAGTCATAGCAGCAATGGTTTTATCCAGCATCGCTGTAATTACCTGACTATAAATAGGACAGGTAGAAGCACAGATCAACATTTCACCAATGGGGCTGCCTTTCAAGCGTCTACCCCTTTGGCAAGCAGCTCGTTCAGATTTCATGCACTCAAATTTTGTTTTTCTTCTACCCTTTTCCTTTTCATGTATTCAACAGTCATGGAAAAAAAATAAGAATATTATATGTATGGAAAGATTTCACAAGCTAGGTATTCTATAGATGGTACAGATGAAGACAGTGAATAATCATTTAAATGTGAACTTAACCACACACCTGTTCAAGGGAGCAAAGGGAAATGACGTTTTCTTATGACCTTTGTGTGGTTTGTCTGTATCATCAGAGCCTGTGAGAGAAAACTGCTTCTCCTAAGCAATGGCATTTACCTTTCCAGGAGAAGAGACAGGAAGTGATCAGGCTTGTGAGGGAAATCTGTAGCCTCCACCCACCAACGAGGAGGAACTGGAGACAAAAGGGACAGTAGAGATTATTTCTCCCCTAAAAGCATGACACTGGGAAGACACCACTTTGTGTATGAAAATTACAACACTTTTTTCTCTTCTTCACTACTGTGTCTACTTCCCTGCAGTTCTACTTCCCTGGTTTTGGCCAAAGTGCACTCAGCTTGTGTTTAGCCAGCAAGATGACCAGGTATTAAAAGGGGAACCCATAACTTTTCTCTCCTAATTTCCCTTCCTCTATTCACGCTTCTCTTATAATACGTGTGGCAAGCCTATCAGCAAAAGTGACAAATCTTGTCTTGAAAATATCTACTACACATGGATATAACTGTTGAGAGGCCAGACACAACACAGAAGAATATAGGGTAAATTTCTGGACCTTTTACAACACTGATACACTTCCTATTACAGTGAAGAGCTATTTAATTAAAAAAAAATAAAATTAATTGTACCTGTTGATAAATCCAGGGAGACAATCCTGTCATTGTATGAAAATGACTCATCTAGACAACAGTGTGAATATGATATTGATGTCTACCTGTCACAACAGCTGCACCACCACATAATGGTATCGTGCTGTACTGCAGCCAAGTGCTGTTGGTCTGTTGGGGTAATCTAGCAAGATACTGCAACCTGTCTGGGCAACAATAATGAGCAATGAACACACAGGGCTGTATCTTACTCTGTAGTCTGTGAGGCCCACAGTATTAGCAACTTCTTGATACTGTCAGACACCTTGGACACTTAGTACTCTTGAGTTCTGGGTGGGAGATAACTGCTTTACATTGACCACATACTCTAATTAACGGTTTTGCCACTTTCATATGTTATTTCTACTCAGGAGGAGCTTCACTAAGTTCCAGGAAAGGGAAAGTATCCTCATATTAGACAATTTTTCCATTGACTTAAATTAAATTTTTTCTTTAAGAGAAACAAAATGTTATTAAGAACAGTGGGATTACTTTTTTTGAATAAGGATTTTTGTTAAAAAATGAAAAAGTTAGCTTTCATTGTCTATTCATAGTAAGGATGAGATAGGGTAAGATATTCAGAATTCTCTGAACAGCTTTCATTATCCACTCTCAAGAAAAAATAATTTGACTGGAAAGACAGCAGAGAAATCTTATAAAGAAGACATGCATGGAGAATGGAGAGCTTTTCTATGGGAGGATGGAAGAGACAGCTCACTTCTAACCAAATAGAGGCTGAAAAGGACTGCTCTCCCTATGTATCTGGGTGTTAAATGTCATCAGATAAGGGGTATTTAGACTAATGCTGGCTCAAAAGCAAGTGGAGTGAATTATGCAAGAACAAGTGTTAATCTGGAAATGAAGAAAAACTTGCTATTATGAGAGCAGCGAGATCCTGGAAATGCTGACAGCAGTAGTGGGATCAAACCAACTGTTCTGCTTTCAAGTGATGTTTGAGAAGTACATAAATGAGGTTGCCTGAAACAGAGAACTTGTTCAGAGTGACCTAGCAGGTCCATTCCAGCAGTACACAGTGGGTCTTTGCAATCACCTGAGGCCACATTCGGAAGACTTGTGAATGTAAGTGCCTCTTTGTGTACAAAGTCAAGAATTAGATAGCAATGCCAGTTACAAAAACTCACAGAGCCCTGTAGACAACTGATCTGCAAGTGATCTAGTTCACACCTAAAGCTCAGGATTTGAAAATTGTCTTTTCCTGCAAAACCTGATCATAATTTCATCCATTCAGCCTCACAAAAACACACCAGGACTTTTCATGAAACCAACTTTAAAGCATATATCTAGAATGTAGAAAACCTGAATTCATTTTTTTTCTACCTCTGATGCATTCTGGAGAGATTCAATTACCTACTCAGATTTGAGAGTTTTATGAGGTAACAAGATGCTTAGTAGTTATCACTGTGCTGCTGATTTTCTCTTGTGAAGTTAGCTCCTATACTTCTGCAGAATAAGGTGTTTTAAGTTATAGTATGTACAAGAGAAATTCAGTTAAAGACAAACTACAGCTTTTGATCAGTTTTGCATTAATTATATCATGGCAACAGAACTTTATCAGACTTAGCTCTGTAATGACCCAGCAAAGTTTCTTAGCTCAAGCACACTCCAAGCAAACACAGCCATACTGATTGCAAGGTCAATGTGATTTCAAGAGCACACTTAGCCACTTCTGTAGTGTGTGTAATCCAAACTTATGAACCATCAAGCCCAAATTAGCTTCCAAAGTAACCTGAATTGGCAGCCTTGTTGTGTGTTTCCCAGAAGTGGGAATGCTAGGCTGTAAGAAGTTAAACTGCATACAGCAAGACATATTGGCTACGTCTGTACTGATAAATTAAAGAATGTCTGTGCTTGGAACAACTTGATCTTCTAAATATTGTTTGAATGACCCTATTTGCACAAGCCAGTTAGCACTATTCCAAGCAATGCCCAGGAGTTGGCATGGGTCACAAGCAGAAAGTTTTAATTCACCAACTGTACTTTGCAGGCTAAAAGGATTTAATTTTGTTAACATAGTCTGATCACACCAACAAAAAGCTTGTCACTGCATGCATGCAGTAACTCCAGCTCAGTTTTGACCTTGCCAGACATGAGATTACTGCATTCAGCCATTGCTTCTCCAACATGCTCTAAAACAGGGTTTGTTAGCACAGGGATGGTGCTGAATGTGAGACTGGACCTCTCCTTCTGAAATCGCATGCCCAAAGTCCTAAAGAACAATCTGTTGGCTCTCAGTAGCCAGAACAAATTTGGGAGGGTGAACAATGAACTAGTGTTAACAATGCCGTCTGTAACCAAGCTGTTTCCATACAGATGGGCCTCTTTGCACACTCTGCATCTCTGCTAGTAACACGTCTGATTACCTCACTGACAATGCAAGACCCAAGTGGTTTCTGTGCATGTGGTGGTACTAATCTTACTAGTCTTAGCAGCAGTTCTGGACATATAATGCTTCTGACCTGTTAAATCAGACAGAGAAACCTAAAATATGAATAGACTGTGTTTGTATAGATGTGCATTTGTATATAGATATATATGAAGATATACAACACATATATAGACAATTAAATATAAATCGTGGTAAAATAATGAAAAAAACTTTTAAATTATAAAAAAACCAACTTCCAATACCCACCTAATATGAGACAAAAACATTTTGTGCCTTAGTTTTAGCTTAAATTTGACAGCAGAAATAAAGCTGCACAATAGAACTACAGCCCATTATCACCTGATCCAGCATTTTGTTATCCAGCATTCTAAAGAAGATAACATTTATGTTACAATCCTCTTTAACATATGCAGCTTTTACCAGTCTTTTTTTGCAGTTAGAGGAGCACTACTCTGTTAAGTGCTTGACACACTTAGGTTAATCCCAATGTATTTACATGTATTACTGTGCTATCGATGCATCATAAATGAAATACAGAAATATACTGGACATTTATCTACAGGAAGAACATATTATTAAAAAACAGAACACTGTAATTTCTAAATTCTTCTGTTATTTTTGTTATGGGTGAAACCTGAAAACAATTTCCTAAGATCCAATATCCCTGTATGACTAATGTCACAAGAACATCCCTGAAGAACGGTCACGCATTTTATCTGAACTCGTCAATGCTCATTTTCAGAATTCATTGTGTAGCTGTTCTTGCTGTGTATGATGATCTTGCCCTCCGCTTCCTCAGAACAGAACAGTCATTAAAAGCAAAAACAACAACAAAAAACTTTGCTCCCTGGAAGACTGTAGGGGCTACAGTTTATGATGACTGCATTTAGCTGAGTAGCATTATCCCTGAAGAGGTGAATAGTTCTGTAACTCAGCCCACCTTGTTGCATTTTTTGGTTTTGCTTGGGTTTTGAAAGCCATTTACTGGAACACACTGAGAAACAAAAGATTAACAGTTAACTCAGCCATTCTTCATGGTATTCTGCTTCTGCTGGATCTCTCTTTCACATATTTTATTTACTTCTTGGGTTCAAAGTCTTCCTCTCTTTACTTTTTTTTCCTTTTTTTTCTCATGCATCACTTGGCTCACTCACCCTTGTACCTCCACAGTCTTTGTTGTTTTCAGTCTTCAGTGATGGTCTTTCAGTTAAGAGCTCACCAAAGTGTAGATCATGCTGAATGTAAAAAAAAAAAAAAAGACACAGTATGAAAGTATCCTTTAGAGACATACAGAGCACTTTGATTTTTATAACTCTTTACTGTCTGTTCCTCAGGTCTGACTGTAATGGCCTGTACCTTCCTTTGCATTATTTCCATCTCTCTAAAGCATCTTAATTATGGTGAATTCAACATGGGTATCAAAAAGCACTCAAGAAATAACAAATTCATTAGTGACATCCTACTGCACCACAAGCTGTGTTTGAGCTTATTAAAGTGTGGTCTGATGTCTGAATTTGAACAGTGAAGAAACAAAACCATTTTGCTCAAGCACATTTGATCTTTAAAACTTCAACCAGCAACTCTCAGCAGGGCAGGTATGGTTTCCCATGAAACTAGACTGTTTTCTTTCCTTTGGAAAAATTATACGCAGTAGAAGAAACAAAATGCAGACACTAGCTGGGGTGAATCCGTACCTATTAAGGGCAACTTTGAAAAGTGAAGAAATCAGAGTATTCTTACTGCAGTTCTAATTCTCATAATATTCAGGAAAGCACAGCAAAAGTGAATATAATTAATACTGTTTTATTTAGGACCAGTTGGTGAACTTTGGCTTATGTGGCCATGTTTTAGAATGAAGGGCAGCACGACTCAGTACAACAATTTAGTCCCAGCAGAAATGCTAAATGACACTACACAGCTGTCTTTGATTGAGTCTTTTAGCCTACAGAACATGGGGTTAAAATACTTCTTTCTCTGTTTGTGCCTTGCCATCTCTTCTTGCCTCCGCAAAAAGGTCTGGTAGGCAAAGGCACTCAGTCAAACATGCAGAGCTACTGGATGCAAAGCTCCTGCTTAGATTCTAATGCCCCCTCCATCTCAGTGTGAGTTAGGCACCTATCAGATTCTGTGGGTCTGGTCCCTTCTACCTTCTTTTTTCCCCTCCCAGATATGCACATACACACACATACATGTGTACATGTGTCCAGAAAACTTTGTTGTCAGTGGTATTTAAAAGTAACATTGAGAAACGTCAACCTGCAGCAATGACTTCTGAAGGTAAGATGAACAACAGAACAAATAACAGACCAGGGACCAAAGGAGAAGTGACATTTATCTTTTTCCACCAGTATACAACCCTACCTTATAGAAGGACTACTGCATACAGTTCTGGCTTGAAGAGGTGTTCTATGCAAATACATTATTAAAGGAGTAGAAAAAAGGCACCTTAAAAATAACACCTCCATCTAAACTGTGTTATCCTTTGTTGTCAAGTAGTTTTATGGTATGATTACAGGGGTGATTAAAAACACAGGAATTCTGCCAAAAGTCTTAAATATGTTCCTCACATATTCTTCCACTGGACATTTGCAACCGTGCATTAAGGACATCTGACAACTAAAAGGGGTAGGGGAATGACTGGGATGCAGCTCTCCAAGAATGTCCTTCATGTAGGGTTTTGTAGCACACACTGGCTTAACCTTGTCATGAAAGGGAGGTCTGTAGGAATGATGCAAGCATGGTGCATCCAGCATTCCGACTCACCATCTACCTACTCATTTACTTAATGCCTTGAGCACCACTACACAGGCAGCCTGTGAAGTGCCTGTGAGAATATGCCTGGTGAACCTCACCTGTCAGACTCAGCGCAGCCTGGAAGGCATGTTTCCAGCAGTACTGAACAGCCTGTGATGCTGCAATGGGAGATACAATTTTCAGGTACTGGATTCAGACTGGCTTATAGAGACTGTGGGAAACACACCAGCAAATGCTCTGCAATGTGCTAAATTCTATGCTAGCAAGCTGTGCCAGTGCACTGGTTAGCATAGGATCTCATACTCTTTTGAAGCATAAGAAAAAGAAAAATCACAACAGAGAAACTGATCCTAAAACTGTACATTATAATACTTATTTGACATAATGTTGTATCACAACACGTATTCTTTCACACATGTTAAGAGACTATGCAGAAGAGCAATTTTTTTTTTCCTTTGGGTTGGTCCTTGGGCCTGGCTCAGGCTTGAGATAAATGCTTAATATTCTGTACTGAATTGTTCAGAGATTTAAGTATGTGTTGCTGTAAGCGGGTATGTGTTCCTGAATCAAGATCAGAAGCACTTTTGTAGAACTAAGGAAACAGGCCCATTTTTTCCATCCATTTCTAAATGCAATTTCACATGTCAAATGAAAAGCAGCTGCTACTTCCTTAGTGAAATGACCAGACTTACCAGTAAAGATAGTAGAAGAAAGAAAGGAGATAGAAAGCTAGCTTACACCAGGCCTCTTTTTGACAGTAACTCAAGGTATCTGCATTCATGACTGCGGGTGGATCATATGCTAGTTCTGAACTATCTGCTGGGCAACGAAAATACCTGAAAGAGAAGAAGACATCTGAAATGACTCCGTAGCGTGCTGAATTAAATATGTCCTGAATTAATTATGTCACTGTTCTGATCGCCACCTCAGAAGAAAACAGTCTTCCAAGATACAGGAGGGATTTTCCTCTCTTTTTCAAGCGCCTGTTTCTGGACAGTGTTTAAATCAGGGGACAGTGTTTAAATCAGGATACTAGTCTAAGCAGACTGTTCTTGCAAAACAAGTGATTCATGAATGCAGACTTTCTATACTCTACTAATTCTTTAGATTGAAACATTCTCCCTGCCTATGTAGTTCTTTCTGGCTTACTCACTAAAAACTTACAAACTGAATGACAATATGTGGCAGTCTGTGATCACAGCATGGAGGAAGGATTACTGGGCTTTAACTGCATCTACACAACCGATTGCAGATACGATGAAAGGTGACAACCTCAACCAATTTATAGCTCAGTTTCTCCAATTCTGAAAAGGAAAAGGGCAATATGGAGTAATATAAGAGTTGGTTGACTAGTGTTTTCTACACATAGCACTGCTTAAAAATATATTACCAAAATAATTTTTATTGCAAAATGTTTTTCTTCTTACATAGGAGAAACTTTTAATTATTCTCAGTAATGATTGGATGTTTGAGAAAATCAAGATGAAAAGGATTTTTTGTTTATTTTTTTTCTCAGTTACTTTGCAGCAAAAAGCAAAAGCAAACCACAAAAAGAAAAGCCTGAACACAGTAAATGAACTGCTTTAAGCTTTGCACAAATCAGATGAAATATTGTTATTTATATTGCTTTGAAATGGTAATTAACTACTGAAAATTGCTGGGATTGCTTACAGATGGATAAACAGATATATGAACAAATAGATATAAAATCCCCATACAAGTCACCAGCTGCAAACTTTGAAATCAGAAGTTCTCCTAATAACCTCGCCTTCCTCCTTTCTTCCTTTCTAATATTTGTCACATTCACTTACAATCTCTAATAACATTGCAAAGCTTTTACACCACAGGTGAAATCCTTACTTAATTATCTTAATTGAAATGAAGGTATTACACAATTATCTTCCCGTGGTTTTGTGTAGAAATTTACACAATGAACCTTGTCTGTGGTTAAACAGCAAAAAAAATGATGTGGTAATTATAGCAATATATATGGAGAATCACAGAAGTATATCCAATTCATTATTTCAAGTCTGACCATTTCCAGCTTGCATATAAAATAACTCTTTTTTTTTTTTTTTTTTCAAAACAATATTATTGTCACACTTCTAATGTTAACCTTTGAAAAACACCATAAAGCACTATGATTTTTATTGCACCCAACAAAAAAGCATTCATAGCTTCACCCTATTAAACTGTCTGAGAACTTATGCTGTCACTCTCACTTCTGGATGATACACTCTACCGTATGATGGTGCATTACTACCAAGTTTTGCAGAAAACAGTGTAAAAAAGCTAGAACTTTTCAGTTCCTAGCTAAGGTACTAGTATTGGCTTCTTTACAAGACTATTCTTCAAGCTACTTCACAACAGTAGTTGCTTCAAGAGTCTCTTAGCGAGACTTCTCATGCAGAACATAAATTCTCCACTGTACAGCAAGAAGTAACTTATTTTACAATGCGAAAACATGTAAGGGTATCAGAGAAGATGAGAAGCAAAATTATCTCAACTTTCCCAGTCTCTATACCATGAATCCAGTGGGAAGGTTTCCTTGCTAGGGCTGAATGAATAGGTACAAGATCTTTTGTACGTGAACTGTCTTACAGCTCCTAGCCTGTGAAGCATTTAGTGCCTCTCTGAGTTCAACTTCCAGACTCCAGCCAATTTCAGTTAAAGTTTTTATTTGGTTGTGGTGATGGCATCCTGACACCACTGGGAATATCTAAGTGGCTATTTAAATGTGGCTATTTAAAGCCACATTAACGTATTACGACTTTTTCCATCTAATCATGCACAAAAAATATGTATTATTTTTTCTCTGGAAACTTAAGTCTTAGCTGCTTTTAGACAAACACTTTTAGGCCTTTCTCCTATCACTGCAATTCATAGTTCATACAGTCTTAATGGGGGATGAGTTGGCAAATAAGGCTAACAAGCAGTCAGCATATAAAGGTTGGGCTTACCTCCAGAAGTGATAAAAAAGCAGAGGAACATTTAACCCCAGTGTGAGCCATTCTTGGGCACATAAAAACATTATGCAGAAAAGGCTATGGATAGAGTACTCCGGCAACACCAGCTAAAAGGAACAGAAATAACAGATGTCAGTAAAACATCTCTGAGACGTTAGTCATTAGCTTTGCGGAAGACAAACCATCTCTGCAAATCTCCAGCGTGTCTGTCCCCAGACATACCTAGGTTGACAGACAGCGTAGCTAAGAGCAATAAGCATGAGGCACAGTGACAGGCTTGTCCTGGTTCTAATCCTGACTGTACACCATGGGCTTGTTGAGAGGCATGGGACAAATCTTTTGCTGTCTTACCGGGTGCTCCAGATTTCTGTCTACAAAACATACATTATATTACTGCCTACCTCACAGAAGCATTGTGACACTAAGCGAGAACATTTCTATAGAAGAGGTCTTACAGAGATAAGTTTTATTAATGATACATTCGAAAAGAAAATAATTAACCTATTATTGAAGCTTCACTTCTACATTGCAGGACTATCCTTGGAAAAATAGAAGGCTACTTCTACCTTTTTGATGTGTTATATACACCTTAAAGATATAAAATCCATTACGAGGTTAGCGTTGTGAGTTAAAACTCACTAAGACAGGAAACTCACTTCCTTGGTAAATCCATGGCTCCCCACACTACTTGTTTCAGACCAAGATGATTCTTTCTATTAAAAGAGAAAGTGAGTGGGCAGCTGGCAGAAACAGAAATTCATGTGATGTTGATTCAGAGTAGTTATTTCTAAAAGCATCTTACTTTTTTCACTCTTTTTCCCTTTCTTAGCTGGCTTTCTTCTATAGTTTTCTTCCAATGCCTTTTCTCAGAAATGTGTTCTTTTATGTCTTTGTTCACGTCATAAAAGGGACTAACTTCCAGCATTATATATTTCTCAAAGCTAGACAATCCCATGCACAGTTCATCTGCATCCCTTGCTGTGTCTTGAAGACACATCAGCTAAACCACAAAAAGCATGTGACAGACTTATTTTGATGTCAACGCATTTTTGTCTGTTGAATGGTTAAAGTAAGGCCTGCTAAAAAACAATGAAAAGCACACTCTACAGCTAGTCCCAGCTCCTACCTACTCCTGTACAGCTGTGCTGCAATGAATTCAATGGTTTTAGAACTTCTTCCACCTCACATGGAACAATTTTTTTGCCTTTCATTTGCCTTCACTGCTTGAAGTAGTTAACACATTTGGATATCTCTATGTCTATGCCTTCCACTTAAGCATTCTCAAAAGCTTATCTTATGGGCATGACAAATCATGATACAATTACATCGTGTAGATTCCAGATGGCAGTTATTTATCACTGCTATATACTTTTTTTTCATTTTCAGAATGTGATTTACAACATGACTATAACCTTTACCAAGACAATGATTCATCCTTGCCACAAATTGCAGATAAGAAAGGTCTTAATATTGGATGTCTACCCACTAAGCATCACAGCACTTAAGAGCCTGTTACATTCCTTATCACAGACTTGATTCCTGATTCCAATACAGCCTACAAACTTAGCAAAAACACAACCCTGGTGTTTGATCAGTGGGCTGGCTGGTAATAACAGGGAAGGAAACCCATGGTGGAAATTTATGAGGAGTTTAAAAAAACAAAACAAAACAAAACAAAACAAAAAATTCAGCTGTGAAGCTAGAAAGGAAAGACAGGAAGCAGTGGAGAACAGACTCACTTTCCAGTCACAGTTTCTGGCGTCTACTAAATCTACCTATACTTTTGACAGAATAACAAATTGATCATTTTGTCACCCTTGTCTTGGAGTGGTATTTTTGCCTGGACATATATACAGGATCAATGCTGATCACAGTTTCTGAAGACAAATCATGGAAAAAAAAGCAATCAAACACCAGCCTGCAAGCCAATTATAGTTTATATTCAAGTGATTTAGCCAAGAGACTATATCTAAAAGTGAGAGAAAGTGAAAGCATAAAGCTTATAAAGACAGTAACAGCAAGGCTTGTGAGAAAAAGTAAACTGAATAGCTGAATAACTACAAAACCAAAAAACACCCAAACCACCACTGCCTCAGTTCTTGGCTGGAAGGATTATCCTGCAGTTTGACACAAATGTCCTCTGAAACCATTGGAAACTTTCAGTCAACTTTAGCGAATACGAGATTCAGCTCCTGGAGGGAAGGAAGTTGGTTTAGAAACAAGCAACAGTCAATCCTTATCATTTCTGCCAAGGTAGTCCATTACAATAGAAATTTATGTGATATGCAGAGCTGTGCAACAGGAATCAAGATCTTTTATTCATTTCTGGAACAGCATATGAAATTGTCAGATGGTAAATATGTTAGGATATAAAGAGTATAATTCTATTTTGAACCAGGAACACTCTGATGCAGATAACAAACTGCTTTCTGACACAGGTCAAGATAAAGTCTGGAGACAGCTACAGTATAGAGTTGGAGGGAAAACTGGCAAAGAAGCTCAGTTCTCAAAAGTTGCCATTTGGTCACCTTGAGCCCCAAGTTAATGAATGGCTTTACAAATTACAAATTTACAATTACAAATTTATCACTAGAAATTCTGCTGGCTGACATTTACCTGTGGGAAAGCATGGAAAACTCTTGACTGCCTTTTACCTGAAAAGGCAGTCAAGAGTTTCCAGACCTAAATTCTGCTACTCACAAACACCTTTCACTATAATGTAAGCAAGGAAAAGAAACTACTATACATTTCTATGTATGCTCTGATGTGTATATTTAAGAAAATATTTTTATCAGGAAACATTAAAAATCCTTATTCATAATCCATAATTTGCATTTCAAATGTAAAGTTAGGTAGATATCGTATCATTATCATCCCACCATTAATTGGGGATAAAGGTTTTCTCCCTTATTGCTTTCTGGAATCCTGGTATTCTTTATCCAGCTCAATCCTATGATGTGCAATTGAATTAAGAACAATATGGCATATTTCAGGAAAATGGTCTGAAAAAAACTGCCATTTGAGGGGAGATATTTGTAGGAGATGAATGCTTTCTCTAGCCTCAGTTACCTTCAAAACTAAGTTAAAGACAGACATATCAAATACAAGCAAACTTTGCTGAGTAACTACCAGCATGCCAGTGGTCTTGTTGCCCCTAAAGGCAGGACTCCAGCCTTGCCAGCCATGTTACAAGGATTGTCTGGCTTGATTTAGTCACGATTTTTCTTTCCTTCTTTTTACTTAGAAGTACTGGGGAAATGCTTTAATCTACAAGTGCTCTAGGGCTGTAAATCATCAGCCTTGGCACTAGTTCTGCTAAAAGGATCTTTTCAAGGGGTAGTGGCACAGTTCTGGTCTTCTTCCTTCTTGCATTGTAACAGAAATTATAAAATTGGGACAATAAATGAAAGCAAAGTTAATTCACACTCTGTAATTTGTGGAGAAGTACGTTATTATTCACTCGCTTCACTAGTAAATTTCAATTTGCAGCTCTGGAAGATGGAGGGGTGGGAGCTGCCCAAGAATTTTTAACTAATACCTGCTTGTGTTAGAGGTTAACTGTCAGGTTGCCTTAAAATATCTGCAATTTATAATGTTTATTAAAGGAGAATGAGGCTCTGGGTTCTTATTTTAGATGTGATTATCTACCAAAATTCTTAATTTTGTGTACCTAGTACTATTAATTAAGCTACGAGCTTCATAAAACACGCACTTTCTTACTAAATGTACCAAGATTATCAAGGGACAGGAGCACCTCTCCTGTGAGGAGAGGCTGAGAAAGCTGGGACTGTTCAGCCTAGAGAAGAGGAGACTCAGGGGGGAACTTACCTATGTATGTAAATACCTGAAGGGAGGGTGCAAAGAAGATGGAGCCAGGCTCTTTTCCATGGTGCCAGGAATGCCAGGACAAGAGGCAACGGGCACAAACTGGAACACAAGAGGTTCAGGAAACACTTCTCTACTGTGCAAGTGACAGAGCACTGGCACAGGTTGCCCAGAGAGGCTGTGGGCAATGTTCAGATGCTGTCTGGACATAGTCCTTGGCAGCCTGCTCTAGGTGTTCCTGCTTGTGCAGGGGAGGTTGGACCAGATGATCTCCAGAGGTCCCTTCTAACCTAAACCATTCTGTGATTCTGTGATTAAAATTCAATATATCCTCATACACAGTAGTACACTCACACGTGCACATGTAGGTAGTTTCTAATTCCAAAGAAAGTAAGTCAGGCTTTGCTGTGTGTAGACACCAAGGTTTGGCTGAACTAAAGCATGGGAAACTGATAGCTGAAGCTAACACCTCTCAGCAGCTTCTTTGTGTTTATCGGACTACAATGTCATCTGAAGATCTCAACTGCATAAGAATATCTCTCAGGAAGTTCAGTCCAAAATCATTTTGTTCAGTTTCTTATTCCCTGAATATATTCTGTTGTTCTTCTACAAAAAACAATCATATCTTTTCCTGTAAGTACTCTTCCGCCTTACTCTGCTTATTACATATGACTACCTTCTTCCCAAATGTAATTTGCTCTTACAGAACACTATATATCATTTTTTCATGGAATGACTCCTACAGCTTGGCTCACCAGTGAATACGGCACATAAAATACCTCTCAGAAACCCAAACTGGGAAGATATAGCAGTATGAATAGTAATCAGTGCCCTTCACCAGTGCAATTACATTCTCACACTACATAAATTGTAACAAGTGAATCAAACTGCTTTCTCAGTCACTGTTAAGTAACTAAAACATCAAGGACTCATGCTTCTGACAAGTATTTTGCTTAGGTCCAATAATCCTGAATGTAAAACAATAAAAATAATTATCACAGAATCATATTTTTTTTTTTCTCCAAGAAGTCTCCATCTATGTAGCCTAGCCTCCATAAATAGCCACCTGTGTCCATAAATGTACCATTATACCCATAGACTGGCAACCATCAGACAAAGTAATGCTGCCTTATCACAGCAGTTAGTGCTGCTCTACCTGCTTTTGCCGAAGGATGCAGCTTCTGCAGCTTGTCTCTAGGGTCATCAGCCTATCATCTTTATCATCAATTTGTTCACTGGAACAAGTTTCCCAGAGAAGCTGTGGATGCCCCCTCTCTGGAAGTGTTTAAGGTCATGTTGGATGGGGCTTTGAGAAACTCTGTCTAGTGGGAGGTGTCCGTGCCCATAGCAGGGGGGTTAGAACCAGAGGATCCTGAAGGGTTTGTTCCAAGCCAAATCATTCAATGAAGTAGATGAAAGAAAAAGCTTTTCCACTGTGGGGTGTGAAGAGCATCAAGGAGTATCAGTCAGTAAGGCAGATCTGCTGTCATCTTAGATGTTCTACCTTCACAGACTTGTGTTTTTGTTTTTTTCAAAGTTAAATCAGAACCTCTAACAGAAGCTGGGTTAGCAATCCTGGAATGCAAATCTCAAATTTTGACAACACTGACATGGAACAGGGTAACAAATTCTTTCTTGCCCTACCTCACTCTTGTGTTTCAGATATAACAAGAGAGTACAGCCCACAACTGGGTTATTCAAGAGCTCATTCCATCTTTAAACGTTCTCCTGAGACTGGTGAGAATAACAATTAGTACCACAGCTGCTCATTAGGACCTAGAAAACCAGCACCTCATTTCACAGATAGGTCAATGAATGCAGAAATCTCAGTGATCATTAAAATGAAGCTCAGCCATCTGCATAGTACAGGAAGGGCCCTCAGGCTTTCTCCTTGGGGTCTGCCTAAAACTGACAGTTTTGTAAATACTGAAAATTAGCTGTTCACTAAAGGGCTCTTTCCATACCTGAATTTTAAAGGCTGTCAGTCTGAGGAAGTAGATTTGGTATAGTGCAGAGCTGGTAAAGAAGATTCCTGCCCTGCTATCCTAACAGTTTTATTGGAAACTTCAGCATTTGAATGCAAGGTAGGACATTTAACTCCCACCTGAAACAGTTTCCATTCATATAACAGATAAGATGTAAAATAATTGCACTCTATTTTTAGCTATTGTGGTGTGGGTTTTTTTTGTAATTGCAAGGAGGCTTTATATGGTCTGAACCTGACTTAAATACACAGTGAACATTCTGCTAAACATAAGTGAATTTTGATTTAATCTCAATTCCTTTAGTTTCATTAAAATGTAAGTATTTATTGCATACCAAATTAAAGCAAATATGGTCCATTAGGAAGTCAAATTTTGCCAGTATCTTCAACACAGCTCTGAGAGGCAGATACCCAGAGCAGCTGATAATTCCCTTGTAGGTGTACATTACAGACAACTGTTATTCATATACATTTAGCTGCCTCTTCAGTCTTATTCTACTGTTTCTTGTGATGTTCTGATACTGTAAGAGCATACGCTTTCATATCCTCCAGAGCAGTACTGGAAAGAAGTTGAACTGGAATGGTTGTCCATTACAGGATAATACTCTTTTACCAGTTTGATGATTGAATAAACTTTTAAAATATGAAATTAACAGCAAAATACAGTTGTTTAATCTGAAATAGTTTTATATGTAAATATTTTCTTGAGCAATAACATTAAAAGCAAACTCGCATATGTCGCTCCAAAGGATGTGTCGGTTTTCATCAGGCATTGCATTGGCAAGTCTTACTTCCTCCCTGGAATAAAAAGGGAGTAAAGGCCAAACTGTGACTGAGTCTTCCAGTAGGCTTACAACTTTCTTATCAGCCACTGCTGCTTTGAACACCTGTGCAGGCACAGCAGGATATAACTTTTCATTATCCTCCATTGAGTGCACAGACATTCTTAGGTAACAATTACTAAAAATACAATATTATGTTCTAACATTTGAAAAATGCTGAATTCGGGAACTTGTAAGTTTGACTAAAAATAGTGCTGGCAAAATTCACATAATAAATGAATGACACAATGCACATAATAAATGAATGTCAGTAGTGAATGAATTGCCTGCCAGAATTACACTTCCTCTAAGTTCTTAAGTCCTATATATGTTTACTTTTCCTAAGTCTCACTCTCTATTCTAGTCCTTTAAGATGTCATAATTAGGATACTTTAACCAAGATTGCAGCAAATAAGTTTATTCATCAGGCTAAATGACAAAACAAACATAAAGGAGCCATTCCTACCATGGTATTGCATGCTGACTAGTATTCACAGAACAGAAAAAAAAAAAAAAAAAAAAAAATTAAAAATGCAAGTTTCTGGGAAAATCATTTGTCCCTCATATTTCAAGATGCAAACAAAACTCCACCCAGGCCTGCTGATACAAATGTGAATCTCTATCAACATGTAAACTCCATCCTCTCTTAGGCAAGCTGCAGAAAACAATTAAACCAACAAAGAGCTAGTGAAAGTGTGTGTTATTTCAGTTCTAAGTATTTTATTTGCTTTTCCTATATAGCTACTTCCCCTGGCACGCTGCATTATTCTTTGCTTTGCTTTTGGAACCTGAGAACAGCCCCACGCTTTAATAAACAGTAAATTTCAAATGTATCTCATGCCTCTTCTAACAAGAGATGCTGTAGCAGAGTTGTTTAAAAATAAATCATCTGTAAGCCATGATTTCCATAAACTAAAATATGTTTACTAATACCTTTTTAGCTAACTTGAAATTTTGTTTAGAGTATAAAAAGTTACTCAT
Source organism: Heteronetta atricapilla (assembly GCA_011075105.1). Taxonomy (NCBI): domain Eukaryota; kingdom Metazoa; phylum Chordata; class Aves; order Anseriformes; family Anatidae; genus Heteronetta; species Heteronetta atricapilla. The sequence goes on from CM021733.1 coordinate 34,812,089, forward strand.
TCCTAATGTAAAAATACCTTGTCTCTGAAGGCCAGAACAAAGCTAACTTTAACATGTAACAGCAATGTAGCACTACCTTTCAAATAAGTACTGAGCATGGAAGTGCACACTTAGCAGTTTTCTGTCTCTCACACAGACTCTAATGTACTTAAAATATTCCTAGGTCACTTCAAACAAAAGAGATCTTAAGTGACTTTAGTTTATGAAAGTCACTGGACTGACAGTCCAAGTCCTCACTGACAGAATCTGCACAGCATGGTAATTCTACATCCTAATCAATCTGCAGATCTAAATAATGCTGTAGAAGCAACAATAACCTTTATACCTTTATTCCAATACCTGTCTGCAATCTCTAGAATTTCTTCTGAGGCAGTTCATGAGCTAATAAATGCTAAGCAATAAACACGAGGACAAACCCTTCCTAAATCCAGAGATGTTTGTTTTCTGATATAAACCAACTCTGTTTTGAACCATTGAATTGCAGTTCAAGGAAAGGGGGGGGGGGGGGGGGGGAGGGATGATGATGATAAAGTAATTTTTAAAATACATAGTTTTTACTTAAATCACTTTATATACAGCAATGCCTGCTTGGGTCTAAGTACAAGCTTCTATATTGCACTGAGTCATAGGGAAACAAAGTGTTGAGTATGTATCTGGTAACTGCAAAATGTTTGCTATGTACATAATTCTATATTTATTCTTCAGATGTTACCCACACTATCTCTTGATTAGGAGATTAACTCCCAGTCACTCAGTAGGAAGGGTCTCCTGAAAGTTTTTGTACTGCCCAGATAATTAGTCAAACTCAGCAGTTCCATTGTATTGATGTGGTAAGAAAAGAGAGAGCATTAGATGCATCAAGAAATACAATATGCATTCAGAAGACAGTAACCATGATGAAGTCCTGAAGTCTCTAATGAAAGCAGACAAAGTTCATGTGCTCCATCACTGCAACAGTTACTGTTAATGGATAAAATGTCATGTGGTGCCTTTTTTTGTTCTCTTTGTGATCTTTGTTACAGCAGCAATCATCACAGCTCTGGATACATGAGCCTCTTTGTCCTGTGAGGCAGCATACCAATACTATTTCCACAGCCAAAACACCTTTTGACTAGACAAGTCTGTTTTCCTCTCAGATTACACATGCACATAGACTTCAAAGACAAAATTCTCACTACTGGTTGGGAAGTGCTGCATATAATGCATAATGTATGCCACCAACCTGGTGTGTACCTATCCTGCACAGGCAGTGCAAGCATCTTTTGCTTAAGCTGAGTTAATCCTCTAGTCTGGCTATACTGAAATGTTTTTGATTTTTTTTTCCATCAAGTCTAACCAAATGAGGAGTTAAAACATTTTTACTGAAGTTGTAAAAAAAGAAAATAAAAGAAGAAAAAAGAATACATATATATATAATACTATGAAAGGCACAACTATTGCTGCTGTTCCCCCCAAATTTATTTTGTAACAAATTGCCCTATTGCTGTAGCCTCTCGTAGATGGATTTGTTCTTTCAAATCCATGAAAGAAGTTTGATTCCTTCTTACGTACAAATAGTTACAAACCACTTTAATAATCCCATCAAATTTGCTGAATTTATTTATACAGCCTTACATTAAGCATTTTAATGAACCATGAGATAGGCTTACTGAAGTACCCTGCTAATAGCTATCAGCATGGTAATGGGCTAAAAAAAGTCACAGATCTATAAAACCTTAAATCCATGATGAAACAATCAATCAACATATGCAGCAAATACACACTGTAAATCTGAGACATTATCTCAGGCTTGTTGGTGACCACAAAGCAAAACAATGGAAGAACTGATTACTGTAATAACTGACAAATTTACCAAGAAGAACAGAATATAAACAATCAACTGAAATCAGCTACTGTGACACCTGACACTCTTCAAAGGGCTATGTCCACTACAGCTGCTGCATGCAAAGAATGTTAAGAGCTACTGGTTGGTGAAGGTCTGAAACCTAACAAAGTTCAAGTACAACAATTATTTCCTATAACAATTGCTCTAGTGCACATTGGCCAATCTCCTTCATCCAAACTACGCTGGAAAGATGCCAGATGAATAAGGATAAACAAGAAAAGATAGGGCTACTTACTAAAAATGCTGACTTGCCATAATATTTATCTACATGTGAAGCAGAACTTCCATACTCAGAAAATTATGTTTTCACTCATTAAGAAAATACTAAAACCAGATACAAATTTTATTTCCTTGTAACTGCTCCAGAGAATTCAAAGTTTCACAGAACAATTTATTTTTATTTTTTCAAGATCTGCGTATGTGCACTCACTACTGACAAACAGGCATGACACAGACACAGCATCAAGTTTTGTCTTTTTTGACATGCTCCAAGTACAGTGTCAAGCTCACAACCATTCAAGAATCTGATTACTTATGCCTCTGAATTACTTTTATTTTCATATATTTAAGGTGATTTGACTTTTTATTTTATTTTTTTTTTATTTTCATATTTACATATGAAAGCATACCTAAATAAATTGTACACAGAGACTCAAGTGTTTGGAATTATATGTTATGCTCACTAAGTTTTACTTTTTACTTACTGTATCTCAGTCTGAATTGAATGCCTTCTGTAATTGCTCTTTAAGGTAACAATGGTTTTGATAAATAAACAAAACCTGTAAATACAGTGAAAAATGATTGTGATATGTACTAGGGAGTATACTATGGAATATAAATTGAAAAGACAGATGTTGACTGACAGCCAGCTGAACATGAGCCAGCAGTGGGCCCAGGAGGTCAAAAAGGCCAATGGCATCCAGGTCTGTGTGAGAAAGAGTGTGGTCAGCAGGACAAGGGGAATGACCGTGCTCTTGTACATGGTGCTGGTGAGACTGCACCTCAATTACAGTGTTCAGTTTGGGGCCCCTCACTGCATGAACAATATTGGTCTTTTTATATATAATATTGGTGAAGAACATATGGCTTTTTCAACCTAAAAGATTCTATAATTTTATTTTTGCAGAGCTTTAAAAAACAGAATTGTATCTGGTAAACACTACAACTACTAAGTACATGATACATTTCCACTGGAAATCACAGTGACAGAGATGCTAGAAGAGACCAAGCATTGGCAGTCATCAGCCTCCTGACTGAAATAGTAGAACTTCCTTCAAAAGGCATTAGGTGAAGAGATTTTTATTTTTAAACACCTGGCTACTGATTTACATTCCACTCTTGTTGTTGCTCATTGCTCATTCTAGTAATGGAGTACCGAACAAGCTGTAAGTTTGGTTATTCAAAAGTTATTCTTGTGTATTTTGTCGAGCTTTTTTTTTTTTTTTTTTTTTCTAGACAGTTTAAGTTCATTTGAAACATCTTTGAGATTAATATCAGCTTGTCTGTCATTAGATTTCTTGACAAATTTGCTCCCTTCCAATCATTCCTTTGGGACGAGACCGCCCTCCCCCCAATGAACTAACAAAGAAAAAAAACACCACCACAAAAATAAATATAAAATAAAATAAAAATAAAGGATAGTGCAATATTTTCTTACACTTGCAGTTTTACGGATTTCATACTTAACTTAAATGCTTCCACTACACTAGGAAAATGAATGAGTATTTTTTCTAGCTCAGTTCACTCTCAGGTTAGTGCCAGTTTTACTATTCAAAAATCACTTCTATTTTAGTTAATGGTGTTTAAAAAACAAATATTTGCTAATAGTTTGAGGAGGATCAACTACATTCTTCAGCAGGGTTTGGCATGAGCAAAGTGAAGTCTGAAATACATTTACTGAGAATGAAGCAAGTTTAATCAACTTCTTTGTAAGGATTTATCAGCTTAAATCAAACATTACAATGCTGTTGCATATAATCATAACCCTAATCAAAAGTCAATTAAATTTCCCCACAATGCTAATACAATGGTCAATTAATGAAATAGCATTTTAAATGTACAAAATTCCTATTTGTCCTTAGTGCTAAAATAAGTAAGGTACTTCCACCAGAAATCAACCAGGTAGGTAGATCTCTTGAAATATACCTGCAAGTACAAGTATATAATAGTGTTGTCTTCATTAATCAAATATGTTTTGATTAATCAAATACGTTTACCTCACCAAGGTATTTAATCACAAAAATCATGGCACAGTTATATGTCACACCTCAATTATCGCACTATTCAGATGTGTTAATGAGTCCAAGACACCTGTACTGATGGCTGGATTTGATGATCTTGAAGGTTTTTCCAACCCAGATGATTCTATGATCCCATTAAGCCAAGACAGCTCATTCACAACTAGTTTGCATATCTCTGCAAAGCATTGTAGTGCGCATCATGTAATCACATACTTAGAGAAAGAAAAGCAATTCAGCAAATTCAGCAAAAAAAGATAGCACAGAGTCCACAGCATTGACCAATATTAACATCATTCACATAGGACATACGCAACACTTGTATGACTCACCAATGTCTAGACAATCAAATGTTCTACAATTTACAGCACATGCACATGAAGACTAATATATACTCTAGAGGCCCCCAAACATATCACTGTACGAAATGAGCTATCTTTATCCTCCTCACATGGTGCTGGCTTCAGAAAACAAGTCCTTCCTGTCATTTACTTCAGAACAGAAGACTTAACCATGGCTATACAAGGTTCATAGCTTCTTTATATATAAAATCAATCATTCTCCAATGACCAGAAGACTTATGCTAATTCTCATTCTGTAGCACCATAAAAACATGTACCTGTTTGTACATGCACATATATATGCCAGCACTATATATATATATGCTTCACATGATCCCTAAATTTTTTCCATGTCATGGAAATATTTTCCCCAAACCAAAAGTCTGAAAGCATCTAGCTGCTGAGGGATTACATCCTGCATTCCATTTTGGAAAATGTAACTAAATTATACAGTATCTGGTAACATATCAAGTACCTGGCCACAGTTTGTTAATAATCTTCTCCAAGTATTTTGGAAATAAAATGAAAAATCCATCTTTAAACTCATTAGTATCATTTGTATGGCATATTGTACCCCTATTTAGTAATTCCCATGAGCCCCCAGGCTATAATGAAACTGAACATATTTTTATAACCTACCTATAACCTCTTTTTTTTTTTTTTTTTGATTTACAACAGATCTTCATCATTAAGTTCTAAGGTCATAAATAGTAATATAACACTATTTTCAAAGCCATTTAAAAGCATTATCTGACTTTGTGACGGGGAAAAAGATACATTGCTTTTTCATAGCAGGAGAAACAAACCTAAAGCCACACCATTTTATAATGAGGGATATATTTAGTGCTTGCAGATAGCATCTTAACTGCTGTCTTCCTGTATCTATACAACACTCAATTCTTCACTGTTTTTGCCAGAATTTATCCCCAACAGTGAATACTTTATGCTACATAGTCTAAAGCTATTTTTAGTGACTGTCAGTTTTAAAGACTACAAATCTCTGTAGTTATTCCACCACCTTCTTCTTGCATATTATCTCTCAATTAAAACAAATGTGTCCCCAAAGAATTTTGAAGACACTGAATTAACAAACTATTTACGAGAACCAGAAGCAAGCCAATCCCTTTTGAATACACAATCTGTAATTAGCCAAAATGCTCCATTTTGCTGTTCACAAGAATGCTGAGGCTCAATAATAATTAAATACTGATGAAGGCAAGGCACTCTCATGGGCTCACACACATTACCACTCACTGGTTACTTTATGTCAGATAAACTGACGCAGCTTGAAATTGGCTGGCTGCCTATTTGACAAAAAGGAAATCTATTGGTGATAAGTGCATTTTCTTTTATTTTCACATCTCTAGTGTCTTAACCATGCTAAGTTCTTAAATGTGGCTTCTAAGAACCACACACTCATAATGGTGCCAAACAGATATGTTACAAGTTCTGACTGATCTGAGTCATTTCATATATTCTGAGTGTGGTCACCCCTAGATCTTTGGATTATTTCAAATGAGTAATTCCTAGCACTGGTTTTCCCAAAACTTTTAAGGATGGGGCCTTCAGATTATTAAAAACTTATCTGAATTTAGTGCTTAGCTTGATTAGGATGCAGTCAGCAGCCATTACTTCAGTGATGACCTTTGTTAAGCAATATTGCTGAATGATTTAGGTGGCTCTATTACTGATCTGGTGAAGGCAATTTATAGAAACCTGAATATATAAAGGGAAATATTTTGGAGCTATGATTATTTTGACTTCATTGGTACAGAGTCAGGAGAACATTCAGATTCTGAAAGCCCTCTTTCAAGCTACAGAGGAAAGATGTAACCTGACGATATCAATCCTACAATTTATCAGCTCCTTCAACTCTCTCAGAAACTGAGGCGCTCCTCATATCTGGTCAAATTAAAATAAATGGTGTATCAACTTTTCAATTCAGCCAAATGAAAAATGTAATTATTAAGTATGTAGGTAATAAAATATTTAATTTATCAAATAGCAAGCCATTGTTCAAAAAATAAAGAAAAAAGAAAAAAAAGGGTATTTCTAGAGCCTGTATTACAGCACTATGATCAAATGACAGGGCTATAAGCAACTCAAGCTGCAACTGCAAAATGATTCACCGCCATCCAAAAGCATTCAATATTAGTTCCAATATTAATGGGCAGATGCTCTTGGGATTCAGTTCTTATCTAGGAATCCTCTATTATGTTAACTTTTTATAATTTGTCTTACTCTATTCTTACAAGGTCATCATGACTTCCACTTCTGCAATAGAACTGAACCTTTCAATAGAGAATGAGGATTGTTCGAAGAGAAAATGAATGCAGATAACTACTCATTGGCTTTAATTCTCATGCAGTTCACAAATCCTAGATTAGTTTACACTCACCTTGCGCAGGAGGAAGCAAATACGCTCAATATTTCTCAGTCGCTCTCTCTGTCAAGAAAAAGTGGGGAAAAAGGTGGGAAATTAGGTAGTGTTATAAATTAAAGATAATATATTACAAGTACAAGGGGTCAAAATCATATTTTTTGGTTGCAGAGAAGCAACATGTTATTAATCTGAACCAACAGTATTCACTTCTAATGTACCACTTACAAGTCAAAAGATCTACTGATTTCTAAGTTAAAATGATATTTTTTCATCTGTTACTGGGAATAACAGTATAAAAAAAAAATCATGTGTGTGTTAGCCTTGAGTCAGAGGCTGCACCTTTTTTATTGAAGTCAACATTTGTGACTGGAGCCAATCTACAACACAGAGACTCGGCCTTGCATTTTCATTTATCCAACCTCTAGCTTTAAGATAAGTCTGTATGAAAAAATAACTGAAAAGCTGATACAGCTGCGCTTCCACTATCACTAATAGTGTGTCTGAGCAACGTGATATCACAATTTAACCCATTAGTGAATAATATCCATAGTGTCCTAGAAATATCACTTTAAACAACAGATATATTCATAAATGCTAAAAGTAACTGTAATGAAGCACTCTGACTCAAAAGATGCTCTAAGCTTGATCCACAGAAAGAAAACAAGTCAAAGTCACGTCTTCTTTAAATGGCTTATAATGAGAAATTCACTAGTAAAATCAGATTTCACTCCACATAACTGGTGTTAATCATAAGGGTATGCAGAAGGACAGTGTCCACTCCTTTAAGGATCAAGGGCCCTTTTCCAAGGCAACAATATAGTAAGGAAGGTAGGAAATGATGGGAACCAAGGTCAGTCAGTCACACGAATTTATGAGAGCATGTGAAAATGTAGGAATGTTTATTCCAGCAGGGTTATCTGATGCAGAACTTCTAAGGTGGGAGATAATTACAAGAAACAGACCTCCTAGTAACACTAATTGGTAGGCTAAAAAGCTACAGGAGCCACTTCCAGGATGGATGAACCTTGCAGCTGATAAGATTGTGAACAAAGGGGCCCTGGACTGGGAGGGTACAGAAACTGCAGAGCTCTGTAAATCCATGTGAGGTGTGCAGGGGAAAGGGGAGCAAGAGGAACAACAAGGGGGAAATAGACAGTAAGGGGTATAAAAGGGCAAGTCACCTGTAAAATAGGGCTGGTCAGTACACCGAGCCCTGTGCCTTAATGGAATGTGCCCATGACTGACCATGCATAGGGAAAGAGGAAAAGATACTTGGCCACAGATATAAAAAATACCTGCTCATTATAGAAATCTTCCTTTTATATAACTATAAAAGGCAAAAACAAGTCTACTGTGCAGAAAAATATATATATATATTATTGCTTAAATTATCACACCATTTTTCATACAAAATAGATAAAACATTGCAACTGACCACAGAATGCCTTGTTGTGTTTTACTGGAAATGTCAGGATTAACTTTATGATTACCCACTAACATGCTTAAAACAGGGATTATAAGCATTAACTTTCTCACTCTGTAGACCATTTCCATTACTATTCTAGACTAAAAGGAAATTATCTCCATGAAGCATCTTACAAATTTTAGGAAAAGAACAAATGACTGGAATCTGGTACATATAAATACACAATTGTTGTGTGCAGTTCTCAAGATGGGAAGTAAAACCAAATAAAGTAAATTTAAAAACAGGTTACTTCCATTGGAGTCCTCTATAGTATTTCATGGACACAAATTCTTTCTTCAGTTCTCTCTCTTTTTTTTTTTTTTTTTTTTTTGCTTTTGTTTTAGTAAACAGTAAGCAAGTCATCATCTTTGAAAATTTATGTAAAGATTACACTTAAAATCAAACCATAAATCTTCTGCTGAGTAACAAAACAAGGTTAAATGGCAACTACTGAATATGGTATCACATAATTTGTTGTTAACTCAGTAGCTCAATACTTTGCATTTAATCTCTACAAATTCAGCACCTACCTCTTGAAAGCATTACAGTTCCCATTGGGATGTTGGGGCCAAGATGTGCTCTCAGTTATGGTGATACAAATCTGATGCATGTTTAACTGTGGTTACCTAAATCACTCCAGATCACAGCTTTCACTGAGATAAGAATTTTCATATGCTTAAAGCTGGGTTGCATTTTGGTTCATTAGGTAAAACTGAGCTTACAGTCATAAGGTGATATTTCACCTTTCCCATAGCAGATGCTACAAAGTGTGTTATTTACTGTTCAAGCACAGGAGAATTTAGGGCCCTGAAAGGGTACAGGGAGATCTAGGATCTAGGAATGCACCTCTTATCCCTTCAAAGCTTTTGACTGGTCAATACGGACAGTATTGGAGAAGAATGTTAACCCATACTTGAAAGCAGAGAAATCAAATGTTTTTAAAAAGGAAAACTGGTGACACAGAATAAAAAACAAATAACAAAAAAACCTTTAGCATCACATTATATATCCTTCAATTTTTGAACTTCCATTTTTTTTCTGCCTTCTTCAGCAAAAAGGGAATCTATTGGCATAAAAAGCATCTGTTTTCCTAAGACTAGCCCAATAAATCAATTTTCCAAACTACAACTGTCTTCACAACAGGCTTTACATTCCCTTCCACACTCATACTTTCACTGAGAGCTCAGTGCACCTACCCATCTGCAGTAGCTGTTGCTTAGCACACCAGTGGTTGTACTTACTGCGTGGACTGGGTTGCATTGATCTACAGGGCTTTTGAAGTCTGTCCGTAGCTCATCAAAGGCAATTATCTGAAAAACAATTTTTTTCTAACATTGTAATGAATGTTAATACAAATGTTTATTTTTCTGTTGAGGCTAGTTAGATGTGTTGCCTTCCTTCCTTCCATCTCCTGAGAAAATCAGGGAACCTAACTTCCTAATACACTCCTTTCAGAAACAGTTAAAACAAAACATGGGATAGTTCTAAAAATGAAACCTAGAATCCATTAATCCTTCTGTCTTCCTGTAAAACCACATCTGTAGCCCTTTCAGCATTGTTGTTTTCCAGGTTTCTTCCTTCCCGTCAGCTGGAATTCTTTCTCCAACTTTCAAAAGATGTAAAACTGTTTCACAAAAACATTTCCAGGCCTGATGGAACTAGTCACTAGCTACCTAATACACAGAGATGCATCAGATGCACTACTCCATGTTTAATGCATGCACAACAGATACTTCTAAAAAAATTATTAAGCCTACTTCAGATATTAATTCAGAATTAAGCTGCTATTTGTTTTCAATCGTACTCCTCAAAAAGTAAACTACTCTAGAGCAAAACATGCCCTTCCTAAATTCCAGTGGGTCTTAAAACATTTGGCTCAGATATCATTAACAGAGAGAGATCTTTTGCTCAGGTCCTTTAGTTTCATTCATCAGCTGATGGTAATAACTGCCTGCTTTTAAAGCACAGCAGATAAAATTGCCCATAAAAATAATAAAGTTTGATGATGTTTTCTTGGAAATAAAACAGCTGTAATAGCCTTCAGTATATTTCTTTCAAAGATCTCAAAGCATGTTCTTAACTTCATTTTATGTTTGTACTCTAGCAATACCTGTGATTCTGATGGCTTGACTCAAGGAACGAAAGCTCACGGTGATAGGGACCACATAAACACGCAATAAAAGTGATTCCTCCTCAGACAATTTACAACCCAGGAAAGTATTTGTACCCAGTAAAAATATGAGGGAAGTACAAGGTAGTAGTCAGGTAATTAGTATATGAGTGCAATAGCCATTCTGTGATGTATTACAGCATACCTGCTGCCTCACTGTTAAAACAATAAACAAGTGGGTATCAACACACACCTGCTGTATAGTTAAAATACATTCATTTTACAGGTGTGAAACGCATACAAAACAGGAAGTCTAAAAACGATTCAGCTAATAATCTGCCAAGAGGTTTGAGGATAAAACCTAGAGCTTCAATCCACAAATCTAACCACTACTCTGCATCACACTCTGATGCTGCATTCATCATGCTGAGGCACATTTAAAATCAAGAGCGTGGCATTTTCTAAGAGCACACTACAAAATTCAATTTATTCAACCATGACAAGTCAAAGTGCCAGAATAAACCAAGGGAACTATAAAGGCATGATTATAAGTGAAGTGTTTCTCCCCATGGATGCAGTACCTCCACAAGTTAGGAATTAGATCTGCAATGAGCTGTTTAGACTAAGGTGAAAGAGCAAACAACAGATTGTGAGAGGGTTACAGTACAACTGTGAGGAGTAAGTTTGGGAATAAGGAAATAAGGAATGGGTCAGTTGTTAAGTGGGTAAAGAGACCATGCAAGTCAGACACATGGTTGTGTTCATAATTGGATATCAACATCAGCGCTGGCTGCATCAATATAAAGGAAGAAGGATAATCTTGTAACAGGTAAGAGAGCTGAATCTGTTCACTGATTTACTTTGGGATCCTGCACATCTCCCTTAAATTCTCTTTGTCTAACTGCACCAGTACTTACAGATGTGGCTTAAAGATAGAAAACTGTTAGGAGCTTTGAGTGACAACTTTTTTTTAATCATGTACAATAATTGCAGGTGTTACAAACACAGAAATGAGCTGAAATTTCCTTGAAATAATTAAAAAAAAAAAAAATGAGTGAATTTGCTGTGCTCTTCCTTTTGGTAGTCAGTAACAGCAATAAGGAGTTTGAGATAATGATGAAACAACAGCCAGTACGGAGCCAGCTCATGCCATAGTGAAGACTGGTATGAGACAGTAACTTGGAGAACTGGAAATTTTGGAATCATGAGAAGGGCTAAAGATTCACTGAACACAAAGGTTTGAGGATAACACTGGAACATGTTTAGATGGAGAAGAATTAGGTCACTTTGAAAGACAGAAGCAATAAGGTAGGGTTCTGCTGAGCTAGCTAATGCAGCTAAGAGTACCCAACCACCCTCTCAGTGAAGAACCTGTTCCTAACATCCAGCCTCAACCTCCCCTGTTGCAGCTTCATGCTCTTATTTGCTACCAAGCAGTTAATTTTGTGCTGTGATGGCACAATATCTAAGAGCATGGAAATGAATCTGAAACAATGAAGCACATCACTTTCATGGAAACAGCGGGTCTAAATACAATAGTCTCACAGGCATCCTCTTGGGATGACTGCCAGTTACGACAGTTTTATGATAAATTTCAAATTTCTATTACACTGCAAGAAATAGACTGAGGACTTGTACCAAGCACACAGGACGGGAGGAAAGTTTTTTTGGCAAAACTTTCAGCATCTCTCTGGAAGGAGGTGGAAAGAAATCAATCCTCTCAAACTCTTAATATTTCATCTCCATAAAGGTTCCATAAGTTTGTATTTTGTTAAATCCAAAGGACTGGAAATCCAGTGCTCACATGAAGATATCTCCTTTCATTCATGAAAAAGTGCATTTCTGTTTCTCATTCACAGTGAAAAGCGTGGAAGCGTAATATTATGAAGGCTCCCATTAGAAGGAATATAAAGAAACTCCCCATTTTTTTTTTTATTGGTGGTGGTGGTTGGTTGGGTTTTTCAATTTCCCTCTTGTGCTGGATTCCAAAAGTGCAGATAAGAAACAATGGAAACAAAGCTGTAGATTATTAAGATTGGTGGTTGCTCACCATATAGTACGTAACCGAGCAACAGACTATATTGTATTACTGCAGATAAGGGTGGGCTGTGCTGCTGAGTGCTTTACATAATCAGTGAGGAAACATCTTCCTCTTTCAATTATAACTAACCTTGTGTAGCAGTTTAATGCCCCAGGGAATTGTGTGGCTGAAGTTGCCATTTTTTCTTACAGGGAAAAAACAAAAAATAAAAGAACTACTTCCCACTGTTAAGTATTTCACAGTGCTTTCACAGGAAGTGCAGACTTCAGGCCATACACCAATGAAACAATCTGCTGCCCGCTTACATTTCCTCTGGATGCAGCATAGCTACCTGCTTCCCATACATCAGCCCATCAGAGATGCTAAATGCTCTGGAACAGCATTCAAGTGTGTTCAAGGTCCATTTTACTTCAGAAAATGTCACACTCATCACTGTCTTGACAGAACAGTTCATTCCAAGGCAAACAATGAAATAGGTCTCAGTCAGGGACAGCCAATCATTAAGCCTCTGCAAATGAATGCAAAATGCATTCAAAATATAAAATATAAACCATTCGGTATCTTTTTGTTATCCAAACTAATTTGATCCAGTGTGGCAATAAAGACTGCAAAACATACATACATTTGGGCATCAGTGACCCCATCTTTCCAAAGGCCAGACAATGAGCAGACTGTTCCAAAGAAAAATGACTAGCCTCTAGTCACAATTCTAAGCAGAAAGCCAAATGGATAGCACTTCGGAAACATATACCGGGGACTGATATCACACAGATGAGAAATTTACTTGTATTAGTAAACAGTAATGTCCTACACAGCTTGCTAGAAAGAGAATAAGGACCATTTGTGGTTTTTTTTGGATGGATGATTTGTGTGTGTGTGTGTGTGTGTGTGTGTGTTTTTTCCCCTTTTCCCCTTGGGGTTCCTAAATAAAAGAGCCCCCCAAAACTGGTTATCTGTTTATTTGCAGACTTACATTTGCAGACTAACAGTGGCATCATGTTTACCAACAGTTTTTATCATTACTGTAAAAAGGGGACAGGGACTGAATGAGCAATGGATGCTGATTTACATTTTGACTTGCATAATTCTCTCTTATGATTCCACACTTCAAAACATCACAGGAAGTTTGTCCTACCGCTGCCTAGCTGGACTTCTTTCTGTTGATAGAAATGTACTTGTGGGTGTTACCAACTAATAAAACCCAAGGTTTATAAAATTAATAGTCGCATTCTTTGGTGATTCACACCATCTGGAAATCTCATAGCTACAAGTGTAAATCAACAAGGAGTTTGCCCAGTTTAAGCACGCACTCAACAGATGAGATTGTGATGACATTGTATGTTTCAGTATACCTACAACTGCAGTGATATTTATAAAAATGTGCCTCCATTACTTGCACTCTCTGTGCTCATCTCTCCAGACAACAGCTTTGAATTATGAAGTACTCGCATATGATTGAACCTGAATTTTGTTCTTTCTCTACTTATACACATGTCAAACTGAAAATTTTCACCTATTAACAGCAGGAATGGATTTATGACCTCTCAAGTTTAAATCGCTGAGCTCTTACAGAAATATATTTTAATTTAGAATGTGATATTTGGGGCTAGTGGGTAGGGTTGCAGTGTGTTTGAATCCAGTGACAGCAAAGAAGTGGGAAATTATTGCTTAATGGTATCTCAGAAAAGTTAAAATAAAACAGAACTTGATGACAACCACACTAACCACAGAACAGAACAGTAACACTTAACATATGCTTCCTTGCTACCACCCTGCCAATCCTACCCTGAAGAAACTGTCTTTAATGGCTTATTTAAACAGTTTGTCTTCCCCTCTGCTCTGCTTTCACAGCACCCGTAACAGGCAGTTCCCAGGCTGTCTGTGAGTCAGCACATGGACAGCAAACAGACAGGTTTAGGAGCATGCTGTGCTTTTATTCACTTCATGCCTGCCCAACAACTGCTGTATAGACATATTTACTGTGTTGAACCTTAATCATGTTTAAACTATGTTGGTACAAGCTGGATGAGCTACTTTGTTGGATTTTGTTGGCCAAAAGCAGCAACAGACAAAATGTATGAGTGTCAGACAGTTAACAATGCAGAAAGAGACGAAATTGTCACTATCTTGATCTCATGGAGCATGGGGAGCCCATAGGGAGTTGCACAGAGTGGTGACATCGACAAAGTTATAAACTGGGAGAAAAACGCTTGCCACCCAATTCTTAACATGACATTAAATGAATCTGAACAAGAATTTCAGCTTCTTAGCAAGCGTCAGAATTGCACTGAGTTCAGGTTCATAAGTTCAGTCTATGACCCACTGGAAGAGCATAGAATTGTTCACCATCCGTACAGTTTTACCTATAGTAAATACTGTTTCAGCAAGCCAGACATTAACGCGTATTGACTTTAAAGTGCTGGAGTTGTGTGGTGCTACACGTATGAAAACTATTCGCATAGCCTTCCCCCAGTAGACAACTTTCTGAGTGTAAAAAGATCTACACTAAATCAATAGTTCGTTGCAAACAAACACTTCAATATACTGGAAAACCAAAACATATTATAGCACAGGTTCACTAATTACTAGTTACACACTCAGGGGCTGGGGAGAATACAGCTGTATGTAACTCTGAATATCAGTATAATATAAACAGTTTAGAGAAAAAGCTGCAGGACTGGAGGATTTAAGACAGCAGAAAGTAAAACGTAACCAAATTTGACCAAGACATGGAAGTCAGAAACCATACAAACTTCCAGGGAAATGTTTTAGGTCTATTTTAATCTCCTATTTCATAAAGAAAAAGCATCTATCAATGATCCTGCACAGTTGCATTTTATTAACTAGCACAAGCAACAGAATTCTCATTTTAGTAAAAAGAGGTATAAGTGTATGCATCTGAATTTTTAAAATTACATATTTTCTCTCGGTCAGAAGAACAAGCATTTCCAGTATTTCCAATAAACTAACCCTCAAATTCCAGACGTAAGATAAAAAGAAAAATCTTGTTCCAAAATTGCATATTTGCTTTGAAATTTATTTTGGTTTTAGAAAAAAAATAGATTATATGGCATAGTTCAATTTTCTGTTGTATTTATTTTAAAGCAAGCATACTACTTAGTAGAGACTGAAATCTTTTATCTTATTTTCTAGATCAAAGTATCTCTTGTTTGTACTACACGGAAACAGTAATGATTGTAAATATTATTAATTTATTACCACTTAGTTCTCAAAACAGAATCCAGGAAAAAGTACTGGAGTGGACATCCTGGGCCATCAAGTTCAGCCCCTACTTCTGCAGACACCACAGCATAAAATGCCAGTGATAAATACACCAAGTTTATTTTAAAAACAGGGAGGTTTCCTCTTGAACTGTTCCTTTTGGTAGACCATTTCCAAATCTGCTGCGAAAGCTGGGAACCTTCTCCTAAATTAAATTTGTCCACAAATAACACAAACAGTTGCCAAGACTGCTTCATTACAACTACTTAGTAAAATGAGAAAGTTTTATTTTTAAGGAACTTGCATCAAAATTGGCATGATTCCAAAAACATTGCTCTTCAATTCAGCAGAAAACTCCATCCTGGCTCATGCTGGCTGACATTCATACAAACCCACTCATACGCATGCAAATCTTGTGCATTACAGCACTTGCACAAGAATAAGAATTAATAACAGAGCTAAATGACATTGGCACTGTATCTCTACTTCAAGTTTCTTCTTAAATGAATGAATGAACTCTTGGATATCTGGAGCTTTTTGTCCTGACACCTGCCTGATAGAAACTAAATCTAATCAATCCTTTTTTTTTCTTTTTTTTTTTTTTTGATAAGTCAAAACCTATTTCTTGACAAATTTCTGTAAGAGCCTTTATAGAAAAAATATGTTTAATTTTATCCTCATATTATTAACCCCTCACTTCTATGAGTAATGATAAGAAGGAAGGTCCTTACAAACATGAGAAAAGGGTCATGAACTGTGTGGTTGCACAATAACAAGTGGCAGAGAAATTAAAAACGTTGAAATAAAGTTCCCTTTTCAGGCTTCACATGGTTATCCAGTAGGCTAAGCACTCTCTGGGTGAGGGGACATCACACTCTCCCATTGCTGATTGAAGCAGGGACTGACTCCAAAAATAACTACATGTCTATGGCTGAATCCCAAGAGGAAGAGGTGTCCCTGACAGAGAAGCACAGCAGGAATTTAATCTGAAGATGCCTCATAAGGCAGAGAAATCTACCTTGCAAATCAAGCTGTGACAAAAAAAAAAAAAAAAAAAAAAAAAAAAAAAAAAAGGGACAAGAAAAGCTGCACATTGATACACATACAACTGCTTCTTAGAATCATAGAATCACATAGGTTTGATTCCCTAGAGGTTTTAGAAAAAGACCTTTAGGGTAAAGCCCAACCACTAACCTAGCACTGCCAGGTCTACCACTAAACCATGCCTCTTAGCACTGCACCTACATGTCCTTTGAATACTTCCACGGATGGTGACTCAACTACTTCCCTGGGCAGCCTGTTCCAATGCTTCATAACCCTTTCAGTGAATAAATTTTTCCTGATAACCAACCTAAACCTCCCCGGAGCAACTTGAGGCCATTTCGTCCAGTCCTATCACTTGTTGCATGGGAAAAGAGACCAACCCCTAACTTGATACAACCTCCTTTGAGGTAGTTGTAGAGAGCAATAAGGTCTCTCTTGAGCCTCCTCTTCTCCAGGGTAAATAACCTCAGTTCCCTCAGCCACTCCTCACAGGACTTGTGCTCCAGGCCCTCCACCAGCTTCGTAGCCAGCCCTTCTCTGGACATCCTCCAGGGCCTTGATGTCCTTCTTGTAATGAGGGGCCCAAAACTGAACACAGCACTCAAAGTGTGGCCTCACCAGAGCCGAATACAGGAGGACAATCACCTTCCTGGTCCTGCTGGCCACACTACTTCTGAATCAAGCCAGGATGCTGTTGGCCTTCTTGGCCACCTGGGCACACTGCTGGCTCATATTCAGGTAAACATCAATCAGCACCCCCAGATCCTTTTCCTCTTCACAGCTTTCCAGCCACTCTGCCCCAAGCCTGTAGTGCTGCATGGGGTTGTTGTGCCCCAAGTGCACAACCCAGTACTTAGCCTTGTTGAATTTCATACAGTTGGCCTTGGCCCACCAGTCCAGCCTATCCAGATCCCTCTGCAGAGCCTTCCTGCCCTTGAGCAGATCAACACTCCTGCCCAACTTGGTGTTGATCTTAACAGCTTTAGTTTGATTAGAAACTGCTTGAGTGGAGAGATCTGACACAGCCCTGCTTTCTATCCCTGCATCAAAACCACATTGCAAGAATTTACATATGGCAGGTGTAGGAACTGTCTCAAAAGTCAGTGTAGCTTTTGAATTAGTACTAGAATTCAATACATCATTTAGAATTTGGAAAGAGTTTTATATTGGCATATAACACCACTGCTATTTAGGGACTTCAGTATCCCTTGTTTAAGGATAAAGACACCAAAGACATGCTGAAGTCTGATTCTTTAGACAGCAGCTCAGATTCAGGAGAACAGTGAAAGCCCTACAGGCCAAATGCCTACACTATTTGTACTTCAGGGTTTGTACTTCAGACAAGGAACCTACTAAGGGAGTTAATAAATATTGCCTTCCTGGTTCATAGAATGAGCTTTCAGAGTACAGCTTTAGCTGCCAGTGACAGGCACAAATAATATATCACCTGTGTCTTTTTGTAGTAGGCAGAATTCCACAAAATCTGTGTAAGTTTAAACATGTACACCTTGAAAATGTACCAGATAAATTCAGAAAATTAAAAAAAAAAAAAAAAAAAAAAAAGATTGTTAAGCTTGTATATTACTAATGTTGTAATTTTACATGGATGTATTATCCAAATAGGTGATATATAACTCCAAATTGTATGTTAGTACCAAAGAATAAACCTATAATACTTGCTTACCCATGACAACCTTTCCTTTATTTGACTGTTTTTAACTGCTTATCTCTGAAGCACAGCAAGAGCTCTCGTATTTGTAACAGCACTTCCCCATTAGCCAGATGGGCATTTCAGTCAATGTCTCAATATTATCTCATATGATTTAGTTCCCTGCCTTTCTCTGTATGATCTCAGCTACAAACCTGTCTATTTTAAGTTGCCATATTGGGACACATCTGCATCTTAATTTTATTTAAAGTGAGTCTTATATCTCTCTGGAAGTTGCAATTACATTATCAATGAAGCAAGGACAGGACATAAAGCAAAATAATTTGTAGTGATCTTTGCATTGTCAAGTATAATTTTAGTGGAAACCACCTTCCTGACTTTCAGTTACTATGAAGAGCTTTTCTCACCTTTAATAGAGAGTGGCAGAATGCAGTTTCTTAAAAAGATTTTTCAAAATTGCATGAATGGATGGGTAATGTGCCTCAAAGTCAAATAAATTTATTTTTTTTCTTCGTATTTTATTCTTTGCTTGTATTCTTTTGTTAAATATTAAAAAAAAAGCTCAAATCTTAGTTTTCATCATGTCTGCCCATGTAACTCAGCAGCTTCCTAGACCACTCCATCTGAAATGTTGGTTTTTATGAGAATCTTAATGCTACATCCAAGAAGAGTGCAGAGAGGAAAGTGAGATGAAAGGTAATGTTCCTATACCTCTCCCCCAAATTTTTATTTTTCTGAATGTTACATTTATTGATTCACCACATTTATCAGTAAAAATAAACAATAATAATTCATAATGCTTTGCAGTTATAAATCTTCCTGCAAGGTGATGAAGACCTTAACAAATGCTAGGAAAGTATCATTTCCATTTTTAATACAAGGGGAAAAATGAAACTTGGAAGTTACGTGATTTACAGAAACAATGGCAGAAGAAACAGAGCCTCCAGATTTCTGCACCATATCAAATGATTGGGTAACAAAGAATACTGTCAGTGGACTAATAACATATGAGAAGTGAAACTATGCATTTCTGGCTGATTATTATACTGTCATTCATCTCTATAGCACTGCATTGCTGTAAGCAGTGCCTTTCTAGATTAAGATTGCAAAGGGTTTTAAATCACTCAAGGGTAGAAAATTGTTCTATTTGTCAGATTTAACAGTAATAATCATGTGGCATTTCTTTGCTCTACTTAACTTGAATTTCATATGCTGCTACTATTAACTCTCCATGCAGAAATCTGAACCCATTGCTAATGCAAACAAAGCTCTTGTGGCTCCACCCAGGGCTGCACAAATATTAACTGAGAAACTAGTTTTCATCTTTTTATTGAAATTTCATTAGTAAGGTAGTATTGCATTTAGGCCAATACAATTTAAACTATTTTTGGCTCTAACTGGATGTTTAAGATAACTTAACAGTCATTATAATCTTATTGCAACTTCTGAAGTATTTAAGCCAGATCCTAAGTCTTTTCCAATAAAAATTCCTATAAGAAATATTGAAAACATGCAGTCTGTTCCACAAGCACAATTCAAAAGGCTTTCCCATCTCCCTATGGAAATGTAGAGATGTGATTATACAATTGTAGTGGGTTTATGTGGCAAGGTTTTGGTAGCAGGGGTCCTTAGGGGTGGCCTCTGTGAGAAGAATCCAGAAGCTGCCCCATGGTAGATAAGAGCCAGTTTCAGCTGGCCCCAAAGGGACCAACTGCTGCCCAGAGCTGAGCCAATATGGGATGTCATTTGCACCGCTATGAGAACATATTTAAGAAAGGGAAAAAAAATGTTGCACAAGAGCAGGTGGAAGAGAGGAGTGAGAACCACCCCTACAGACCCCAAAGTGAGGGCAGCAGGAGGGCAGGAGGTGCTCCAGGCAGGCAGCAGCAGTTCCCCTGCGGCCTGTGCAGAGGCCCCTGGTGGAGCAGGCTGTCCCCCTGCAGCCCATGGGTCCCACATGGAGCAGATCTCCACGCTGCAGCCCGTGGAGGAGCCCCCGGTGGAGCAGGTGGATGTGGCCTGGAGGAGGCTGTGGCCCATGGAGAGCCCCCGCAGGAGCAGGCCCCGGGCCGGAGCTGCAGCCCGTGGAGAGGAGCCCACGCAGGAGCAGGGCTCTGGGGGGAGCTTGCTGCCCGTGGGGGACCCGTGCTGGAGCAGTTTGCTCCTGGGGGATGGACCCCGTGGTACAGAGTCGTGTGGGAGCAGTGCTTGAAGAGCTGCAGCCTGTGGGCAGCCCCCGCATGCTCAGTCTGGGAAGGACGGCATGCCGTGGGGAGCAGGGGCAGGGAGGGACCGTGAAGGAGTGGTGGAAGCAAAGCACTGGGGACTGACCACAGCCCCCATTCCCAGTCAGTCAGGGGGAGGAGGTGGAAGAGGATGGATGGGGTGAAGTTGTTTTTAGTTTCTTTTCCTTGTTTCTTCTCTAGCTTGTTAGTAATAGGTAATAAATTGCATTAATCTCCCTATGCTGAGTCTGTTTTGCCCTGCACAATAGTTGTTGAAGTGATCTCCCTGCCCTTATCTCAACCTTTGAGCCCTTTTCATCATATTTTTCTCCCCTTTTGCCTTTGAGGAGGGGGAGTGAGATAGCGGTTGTGGTGGAGCTCAGCAGCCCACCTAAGTAAAACCACCACAACTAGACTAATTAAATATTGATAAAAATCCATAAAAGGCTCTCCCGCCAAGAGTACATGCACAAATATACTAGTCTGCATTTGTATAGTCACACCACTGTATTCCCCTGCACTAACAGACACTAAGTGGATGGACAAAAACTAGAAACGATATAGATGGACAAAAGCAGTAGTATTGTTTCAGTTATACCAAGTCAGATTTCCAAGCATGCAGAGAGGTGCAGAGAAACCACTAAGAACAATCATTTGGCAGTCACCTGAAAGTCCATGTTTTAGTACATGAAAGAAAAACTCCATCCATGTTGTGAAAAAAAAAAAAAAAAAAAAAAAAAAAAAAATCTTCAGGAATACAAGCATACTGTGCAGTTTTGAGTACTTTGAATGGGAAGTTACTATCTCAGTGCCTTACTGGTTATTATAATGGCAACCCTGCAGACAACAATTTGAAAAATGTAACCTCATTTCTGAATGTTAAGAATATGCTTGTTGTTATTAGTTTTGACAAAAGCACCAGGAAAAAAAAAAAAAAACTCAGCAGCTGCAAAATTCTGTTGGGAACATGATGTTCCCAGAAGGGTGATTTGACAAGCATCTATTGACAGATTTCTACAACTGCTACGAAAGGGGTGTTTAAAAATCACCTCATTCAACTGCAAGGAGAAACAGTTTTACTGTCTAACAACAGGATTCTGGACACAGATTTCACTTTCTCATCACAAGCACTGAAATATGTTCCCCTGCTATCCTGAAACTGAGATGTGCCAACCCTCTCACATTCAGGAAAGAGAAAGAAGTTCCACCTATTGCCCACTTCAGAGTTCAGAGATTACCTGTGCTTGTACCACAACTGTAAATCCACTCCCTGACTTTCAGTCTAGACCAGCTGAAATTCAGACAGGAAAAAATAAAAATAAAAAATAGTGTTGTGCAGATAAAGTGCAGTTCATTAAGAGGAGAAA
Source organism: Heteronetta atricapilla (assembly GCA_011075105.1). NCBI lineage: Eukaryota > Metazoa > Chordata > Aves > Anseriformes > Anatidae > Heteronetta > Heteronetta atricapilla. Next base: position 34,834,078 of record CM021733.1, read on the forward strand.
GACAAGCAAGCAAGCTGTACAGGAGAGATGATGCTAATACAGCTGTACAGAGCCTGTTTCTGAATAGGCTAATAGTTTTGCTCCCTGCAGCTAGAACACGTTTCAAAACAGACCTCAAGTGGAGGAGGAATTTTTAAGGTGAAGACTGCCATGTTTTCCCCACCCCCCTACATGATTACATTATTTTGTCACAATTCATTCCTTTTAAAACTTTGGTACTGCTTTTAGTACAGGGAAACAGAAAGCAGAAGAAAAAAACAGTTCAGAAAGCATCAGTATTCTGTGAATGAAATGCAACTCTTGACATTTTTTAAGGGACAAAAAATATTGTTAATAATATCAAGCAAAAACAAACAAACAAAAATTTTCAATTAGCTTCAAAACTGAAGAAAATTATTCTTTTTTGAAAAAAAAAAAAAAAAAAAAAAAAAGCTTACATGTATTTGTACCTGGAAACGTATTACTTAAATTACATTCTCCATGGTTGAAAAGAAACTGCCTGAATTTTTGAATTTTTTAAAATTCATGTCTTCTGTCTCTCACAAGAGCACCTGAACCATCAGTCTGTTCCTTTTTTGAAACTACTTTTTTTTTTTTTTTTTTTGAAACTGTTTTAATTCTACTGCTGGTATCTTGCTACAGTGCATAAATACACATTTCATTGAAGGGATTATTGAGGCAAGAGACATACTCTCACTTTCCTATACAAGAGTTTTGTACCGTGCAAGACCACTGCACCTAGCAGGACACCTGTCTCTGGAGACTTTATGGGTCTGTCAGGAAGGTAATGTCAGGGTCTGAATAGCACATCTGATGTTGGCATTCCCAAATGGTTGTATGCATTGCCTTCTACCAACAAAAAGTTAAAGGGGAATCCTATCATTAGTACCGTGTTTCCCCCACAAGCCCAAAGAGCCCAAAATGTGAGCACCTTTGTAGGCTCTGGGAAGCACAGGTTGACTCTCTGTGGCAAAGGGAACTGAATGCTAATCTCCCACACTCCTTGTACTTTCGATGTGAGCACACCACCAATATTCTGCTCTGCATATGTTCTCCTCCTCCTACACGCCATGGAGTTATTTCACATGGACTTTCTAAAACATTTTTTTTTTCCATTTAGGTAACAAGATCAAAATCCTTTAAACATTTTAGTATCTAGCCACTTCTGATTATTCATTTCAGCACCAAAAACCCAAAGATCAGTTACTCAAAGAGCATCACCAACTACAAATTGACATGTCATGTCAGGAGTGGTGTCATGTCAGGAGTGGTGTTACTTGTTAGTTAGGCACTAAGTTGGTTATGTTAGACTGGTCTGTCTTGAAAGACAATCTGTTACAGAGTGGATTCCCAGACCTCTCAAACAAGCAAGGTGAGAAGAAAACAGGGTAATTTTATATCCAGGCTCTGGAGAAACTAGAGAACTCAGCTTTCAACACAAGAGACAGAGCCCTTGCTTCTCTTTATGCTAAGAAAGTGCAATAAGAAATGAAACAACTAAAATGTATTGCTCATTACCTCTGAGCAATTACCTCTGTCACTGATTCAATACTAGAGATTTGTACATCTTCTACACGTGTAGGCCAAATTCTACACTACCCAGCTTTCTCTGCACCAAACCAGGAACAGGCTAGACATGGGTTGGTGAAAGGCTTGATACACAAGGTTGGCCAGAAAGGTAAGCTAAAAGGAAGGCTGGTAGCCTGGTCACATTGGACTGACAGTGTGTTAACTCTCACTGGAGACAGTATAACTGGCTAAATATAGACGTGAGAGGAAGTATTCTTCTATCCCTGTTTTTCCTTAAAATTACAAATCACTTGTCATCTACCCTACCGTAAATGTAATGTGCTCCCATGCAATGTTTCCACTTGCCTTTTTATTCTTATCAAACCTACAACATGGGGAAAACTGAAGTAAAAAGACACAGACATGTTAAAGTCACAAAGCTCTACTTCATAAATAATTCTTGAAAGAAACTGAAGCACATTTTCTATTAGTTAACAGCACAAAGCTGATAATCACAAAGCTAGGAACAAACAGGATGTTTCTGCAGAATAATTTTAGGGAAAGGGTAGTAAACAGATGGAAAAATACACCAGAATAGATACAACTAGAAAAAATATTTGCTCCAAAGAAGGAGGTAAGAAAATGAGATCAAAAGACAAGATTTTTTTTTCAATATGAGTAAGATAAAAGTAATAAATGAGAGACTTGTGAGTTGGCTACTGCTGTCTCTAGCAAGCTTCCAATCTCATCATCCCACCCCAACGTACTGTATTACTTAATTTTCAAAGATTCATATATATGGTTACAAATAATTATTTTGACATTTTTGTTTTTTTACATGCAATCTTTTTCAGGTCAATTTGCTCCTCGATGGTGTCAATTTATTGTGCAAAAAATGTTGTTTGGAAGAAGTATCTTCCCCCACTCCTTATGTTGAGTTCTCTTGCATTTCCTCATAGGTTTCACATTGCTGCTGCTACCTCCTTTCCCTCTGTCATGTTCTCCATTCTCACCAGCAGTGGTGTACACTCACCAAAACCTACAAAATGCATAGGCACACCTGGGTTCTGTCGCTAATAAATCTGTTCAAGCATGCCACATATTACACCATACCCACATAGAAGACTCATTATACAGGCTGCACAAAAATGTCAAGCATCTGAATTCTGTCATCCCTTCTGGATTCAGCCAGCCTTCTCTTCACAAATAATTCTTCCAAAAGCAAGAATTTTGCATTTTCAATCATCCTTCTTTTTGTCCCTTACTCATACCCTCTTTTGATCTTTTCCTTCATATCTTTCTCCCTTGAGTCCTACTTCCCTTAGTTCCACTTTCCCTCTTCCCACACCATTTTTCTTAACCATTACCTACTCAGCTACGGGGTCCTACCAATGCTGTCTCAGAAAGGAGCCTATTATGGGGTAGCAGGCAGAAGTGCTGATGATCTGCATTTCCTGCCTCCAGATGGCACAGCAGAAGCCCATCTGGACCACCAAGAGGCAGGACAAGAGAATAGGAGGTTTTCATGCAGGTGGCATCAGGCAGGAATGACCAGGTTCAAGATCTCCCCAGATTTTCTTTCCCATAAAGGAAGTAACTCTGAAGCTCAGACACACACACCAGACATGTTTGTGTTTGCAGAAATAAGGCATGGAGAAGGGATGTAGTAGTAATACAGTTGGTTTTGCAGAAATAAGGTGAGGGGAAGGGATACAGCAGCCAGTAAGAAGGATCAAGCATTTAGAGTAAATAATCAAACAGCAACACTATTATTTGCCTCATCTGTTCACATACCTTCTTATGAAACTGACGAGTTTAATTATAAGAGCATGGCTAAGGATAAGGACAAATTTCAGCACAGATCCAAACATACCTGCCACTTAAAAAGATCAACAAATCAATTTTCTAAAGGATCTAATAGTGTTTGGGTAATAGCAGACCAACTCTGAAGCACATGTTTTTGATTAATTTTTGGTCAAATTGATCTTCATGGAGCCTTCATTCTGCTGCTTATAAATACCCATTCTGTGAATGTACAAAGCAGTTTATATTCACATGGTGATACAAATAACTTTAGCAAGAACTCTTAACAGGATAAAATAATAATGCAACAGAAGATTGACTAAACAATCAAACACTTGAAACTGTGACTCACAGCATAAAGATGGCTGGCATTTAAATGCATTCAAAAATCAAATGTCATTACAACAAAAAATGGCGCTCAATCAACAATGCCTGGCACTTGCACAGCAACTGTTACCATATCCCTGTTACCATATCCCATAATTACAAAGACTCTAACTTACTAATTCTCACCATTTACTTAGATCTTCTCCAGTTATTCCCATCATGTGCTTAGTTTTCCAGCTCTATTAAAAAAAATAAAATCTAGCACTGATAGCTAGAATATGACACAGACTCCAAAAGCTTAGAAATACAAAAGGACCCACAACCAACCCAAAAGTATTTTATGATCTATTGCATAAGTGAGGAGCTCCAGGCAATGTTCTAAGGACCAACTCCCTGAAGGCATCATTTTTTCATCTCCTCTATGTTCTGCTTCACGTGCTCACTTTATCAAAATGGTAGGTGCAAGTTCAGCAGTCCTTCAGAATCTTAAAGAAAAGACCTACTTCCATTATGTTTTGTGATTTTCCAGTGCCTTTTAATACAACTTTTTACAACATTCCTAAAATAAATCATTGCTTTATATAGTAACATTTTTTTTCAATGGGAAGTGAACAAAAATATACAGACCCTTGTCCTGCCACGACAAGGCACATTGATGTTCCTCTGAGTTTTCGTGGGCACACACTGAAACACTAAGCAAGATGGAGATGCTGTGTCCCAGCAGAAAAATTTTGTACCCAGACAGGGGAGACAGGGAAAGGAAAGGCAGATTACAAGGTGAAAAACTGGCTACACCATCAGGCTGAAAGGGTAGTGGTCACTGGTTTGAAGTCTGCCATTAGGGCTGCCCAGTTAGGATTGGAGCTACTCAGGGATCAATACCCAGCAAGTCTTGTTTGACATCTTCATTGATGACTTGGAAGATGAGACAGATGGAGCAAATTTGCAGGGGACGCCACACTTGGGGGGATCAGTTGACATACTGGAGGCTACAGCTGCCATTCGGAGCGGCCTTGACAAGCTGTAAGAATGGGCCAGTGAAAGCCTCATGATGGTCAACCAAGGCAACTGCGAAGTCTTGTTCCTGGGACATGCTGTCCACACATAACATTACAGCCTGCCAGCAACCCAGCAAAAAAGGATCTGGCCATTCTGGTGGACAAAAGAAGGTTGGGTGCACAAGGAGAGACTGGGGGAAGTGGTTTTGGCTGTGGGGCAGGAGGTCAAATTACTGTGTTCAGTTTCCTGGGGTGGGTTTGATAGGAGTCAGCATAAAGGATTTCTCGGGGTGTGCACCATGAGACCGAGAGACAAAAGTCAGAAGTTGCACCCATAGAAGTTCCAACTGTGTGTAATAAAATATATGTTCACAGTGAGAGTGGTCAAGTACTGGAACAGGCTCCTGGAGAAGCTGCAGAGTCTCTGTCGGCAGAGGAATTCACAACTCAGCTGGGCAAGGACTTGAGCAGCCTGGCCTAACTTTGAAATTAGGCCTGCCTTAAGAAGAGATGTGGCTAGGTGATTTCCTTAGTCTCTCCCAGTCTAAAACTTTTTATGAACTTGATATTGTTTCTTTGAACAGGATGGGGATATTTCTGAAGGTGTAGTTATTACCCAAGGAACACAGGAACCATCCTGTTAATAAAATTGCATCTTGCTCTCTGAATAGCATCATGGCCACCAATCAAAAAATAAAATAAAATAAAATAAAAAGAATAAAGGAATTTCCAACTGCAAAGCACTGGAACAAGCTAATCCTGTAAATAAAATACTATTTGACATTTGTCTGCTTTTTCCTCATGAACAGACTCTGTCCTGTGACTTCAGGTGACTATCCCTTTGAAGAATGGCAATAATAATAACAGTACTTACTTGTTTCATATTGGAAAGACTCCTTGTTTCCACAGAAAGTGTGTGTGTTTTCAAAACCACCAACCTACAAACCAGTAAGTCCCTCAGTATCCCCTGCTTTTAATTTCTGTGAGACACAGTTTGCTTGCCTGGTAGGGTCACCGCTAGCTGTCAGCAACGGCACTGATTATAAAGGAACTGCATGTCAGAGACACTGAAGAAGAGGAATGGGTCAAAGAGATATTCAGATTCTCATTCTCTGCTCAGCTTCCTCCTCTTCTTTCTGAAAAACATTCTGATGGAAGGACATTCATGCTGGGAGGGGTGAAGGGGACAAGGGAAGCAACTCAGCCAGAAGTCTGAGTGTTGAATTTTAAGGGTGATTGAACACAGTATTTGGTGACTGAATATACAAATGTATGTAATAAGAGCTAAAACCTCATGCCACAGACTCAATCTAGAGAGTGGCACTCACAGTCTAATGAAATATGACAGCTATATTGCCATGCTAATCAGCAAGCATAGCAGTTGAAAAAAAGCACTATAAATTTATTATTTGCCAATTTTGAGATAAAATCCCTTTAGTAAGTAGGTTTTCCAACTAATCTTATGATTAGCAACAAACAAGAAACAAACAAACAAAAAAACATTGCATATGTGACAACCAAATAACATTGAAACAGTTCTCTGCACATTTTTGAAGGAAGGAGGCGCAAGACTCCACAGAGTAATTTATTGTACATAGATAACGGAGTCACTGTGACTTGTGAAGCATCTGGAGTTACAACCAGTGGCAACCATTTACAATTTAAAACCCGTCTCCAAATAAATCTCATCATGACAATTCCAGCATATAGAGAGATCCATTTTAATCCTTTTACAGCTTTTAAATCTGTGGTAGAGCCAAAGACTTATACCATTTTTTATTTAATACTTAAGCATGACAAGGCAACTAAACTGAAATATATTTACTTTTCAATACATGAAATATATTTTGTTAAGTAGCCTAAGCTGCTTGGCCTGGTATCTGTCTGTCAGCATTAATGTGACTAACTTCTGAAAGAAAATTGTAAGGGAGCTGTCAAGCTATGTTATAGCCAGACACATCAGACTTCGTAAGCTGTCATGACTATGAAACCTTCAGGGACAATGTGCTCAGTCGCTTAGATAGAGAAGAAAAATTCTTCAAGAACTATGTATAACATAACAACAGTGTTTGTGTTCCTGCTCCTCAAACCTTAATTTCATTCTATTTTTAATCACGTAATTATCCAATATTCTCAGAAAACTGAATTAATGACTCATTAAAGTACAGCACTGAACTTCAATGACTGAAAGAATATTCAAGCTCAACCAAGTCTGCAAGGAAATTACTTTCTTTTACTTTCTTTACTTTCTTTTCAAGGCAGGCTCTAAAGGATTGTAAGGAGGTTAAATTGAGCTGACCAGCAGCCTTTGCTGAAGAGAAGTACAGGTTCAAGTGAGCTTACAGCTCTTTTTACTGGATTCTGATAGAAAAGCCAGCTATCCTCCAAACCACAGTTACAGATAAATTAAGCTACTGATACACAGAGAAAACTGATATACTAGCCACCAGTTTGTGGCCAAAGTGCTTTGCTCAAGTGAATTTGCCATCAGCACAAGCTTTAAATAATTATCTTGTGTGCTTTTTACTTATCTTTAAAATGAAGGTTAAACAATTTATCAAAAATTAAGCTAACAATTTTATGAGGAAGCCTAAGCGAGACTGATACTGAATATTCACCAAATTCCATTTATGTAACTCTTGGAGAGCTTTCAAATTTTTCTACCTACACTACTGCAAATTGAGTACTGATAAAATACAGTCCACACCAGCAGGACAATAAAGTGAAAAATAACAGAAGTGGCAACGTCTTCTATGTGAATAGCACCTTCTGTTGGAAGGTGCTATTTTAGACATTTTAGGGTTATATGTTAAAAGATGTCATGCAGTACTTGGAGTTCAGTTCTGTTATCCACACTTAGTAAATGAGAAAACAATGAACTGAAAATTTAAGCCATCTGCTAAACATAACAAACAAAGCCAACAGAGGAAACAGCACACCACATAGTTTCCAAAAGCTTCCTTCCTTGGTATTCTCAAAAAAAAAAAAAAAAAAAGGAACTAACTAAAAACTAAAAGTCCATCTTAGCCTAAAATACTTTTTTCAGTCACTGCCTCCCACTGGTTTTAAATATAATTGTGATCTGGTAACTGTTAATTCAGGCCAGTCATAGGAGGGTAGTTTATCAGCACTAACACTGTCCTCAAGCTTCAAAAGGATAAATAAATAAAGCAAAAAATATATACTTATACTCTGCTATTTTATTCTTCTTATTATTACATTTAAGTAACTATCACAGATTTCAGCACACACTACTCTTGCCATGACACAACTGTTTCTAGAATCAATTGAATTCACAACTATATTGAAGAACTGCGTAAGCCCAGCTGATTTGGTACAACTCCTTAGGCCAGCACCATTTGTTTTTTCCCTGGCCTAAAACTCCTAATACTTTCTGTCAGTCCTCAAGTACTACTGGTTATTAAGCAATTGCACCCATTCACAGATACACTGCTATTAGTTCCAAGAGATGGTCCACCACTTGAATTCATTTTTCAAACGGTAATGTCCTTGCTACTTTGTTTTGTTGTGTTATTATAAAATGGAACACTTTGAAATGCTCTTTTCATAAAGCTTTCCTGAAAATAACAAATCTCAAAGAAGATAATTTCATCTTAAAATACAAAGAAAGATGAGGACTCTCTTCTCTTACACGTAGTCAGATTACCCCAGAACAATTTATTTGTAGAGAATAATAGTGCTGCAGGACTTTGTACAAGCATGTAATACACTAAGTGACAACACATAAACCAGAATTTGGTCACTTTCAGTCAACTTCAATTCAGACATAATTGAAATCAATGGAGCTATACTAGAAAAGAACATGGTACGTCAAATCTCACTGGGAGTTCAAGAAGACGTGGCTCGCTTAAATGTTAATGGGAAGCTAAATCTTAGTTAAAATAGTTTAGGAATGGAGTAAAACTGCTTATGTAATTAAAATTCTGTTTATAAAGAACAACAAAAATAGCTGAAGACAGCAAAACAACGTGTCTATGATGTTTAGTAAGAAGGCCATACACTCTATTCTTGAGTTTGGAGCAGGACCAGATGCAGATATACCATTATGCAGTTGACAGACCAAATCCTGCTGTTAGCAGCACCACGCAACCCCACCAAAATATGCTCAGCTGTATTAGTCCAACAGAGAGGACACCTTGGTCAGTATACATCTAAATGATACCACAGCTAGTCATGCAAATAAAGTGCTATCAAAAGTTTATTTCTGAAACAGCTTACAGTCACATGCAGTACCTCAATGTGTGCATATCTTTTTTTTTTTTTTTCCTCACAAGATATTTGCTCACTGAAGTTTTCTTAGCATTTTGATGCTAACTTCTTCTGAAGACAGTCTCATTTAACTGATACACGTTTGGTGAATATTGCTTCAAGTACCATCAACTTTACTAAACTGTGTACTTACAAGAACTCAAACACACTCAACACATTTAGACCTCAGATGAAAAAGGTTTATTGAATTTTGAAAGGTCTAATTCATAAAGTTTTGCAAAGTTTACTCCAAATACCAGAAACAGCCTATATAATGTTTGAAACAGCCTGTGTAATTCTGTAATGGGAATGTAGGGCTTTGTTAAATTCCACAGGATTGTTAGAAGAAATGAAGCAGAAAGATCACCATTCTCTGCTAAATCCTCTAGTACTTTTCCACAACAGTGATACAAAAGTATACATTTCTACGAGATGTTTTTAGTATTGTGTCTTCACAGATGGAGGTAATGTGATCATTGAACAATCTAAACGTTTAAGAAATTCCCATACCACAGAGATCAGTAACGGTATTAGGTAGGACACAGATTTATTTTTTTAAGCCCTTTTCTTTCACTAATATGTATGAGTGAAATTCCAAAAGTATTACATTAAGACGAACCTTGCACGTAGTTTAAACAAATGTTTCTGTTTGTATCAACTAATTTGTTTTGTTTTGCTTTGTTTTTTCTATGACAGAAAACACTGACAACCTATAGGAGAAGATCACTCAGAGGAAGGAAAAAAAATGTTGTTACACACTCCAAAGTCTGAGTTTCCGTAGAGTCCGTAAAATCATTTTAAATATTCTAACCAACTTCATTTTACCTGTACTCCAAAGAGTCTTAGCACAGGAATGTTTTGCTGTCCTTCTATGATAATGGCATCAGGAGAGTAGTTTCCAAAAATCAATACCCTCATTTTACACTCTTATTTTGTTTTCATTTCATAGCTTTTATTGAACCTATATATTGAATCTGTAGTAATGAAAATTATCATTCTTATAAAATTCATCTGATTACTGAGTAGGAAGAAAATGAAATTTCATTTGAGCCACTTTAAATTCATTCCAAATAATTGCCCAAACTTCAGTCAGATTCTGGTCTGATGTCTTGGTTTCAGCTAGGATAGAGTTAATTTTCCTCCTAGTAGCTGGTATGGTGCTGTGTTTGGGATTCAGGATGAGAATAATGTTGATACCATGCTGATGTTTTAATTGCTGCAGAGCAATGCTTACACCAAGCCAAGGACTTTTCAGCTCCTCGCTCTGTCCTGCCAGTGGGCAGGCTGGGGGTGCAGCAGGAGCTGGGAGGGGACAGTCCCAGGACAGCTGACCCAAACTGGCCAAAGGGGTATTCCATACCATCTGGGGTCATGCTGAACAATATATAGGGGTGGCTAGCCAGGGTGGGGGGCCGGCTCTCGGGGTTGGGCTGGGCATCGGTCAGCGGGTGGTGAGCAATTGCACTGTGCATCACTTGTTTGTACACATTATTATTAGTAGTACTATTATTATTATTATTATTTTCCTTTCTTTCCTGTCCTAATAAACTGTCTTTATCTCAACCCACAGGTTTTCATTTCTTTCTAACTCTCTTCCCCCATCCCAGAGAGGGAAAGGAGAAGGTGAGCGAATGACTGTGTGGTGCTTAGCTGCTGGCCAGGTTAAACCATAGCATCTGAACAACGCCAAGTCCAAATGTTGCATTTTACGCTTTTCCTTTAAAATAATGTACAAAATGTAAGTGCAGGTTCAGTATTTGAACCCTGTAATCTTTCAATGTGATGAGATGCTCAGATTAATCAGCACTTTGTTCTTAATAACGTTAAAAAGAAAAAGGAAAGAAAAAGCATTTTAGCAGAAAGATGTAATATTTAAAATCCTCTGCTGCCCTTATGAGAAACTATTTAAAATATGTCAACTGTCCCTTGCAGATATATTACAGCAAAAAAATAAATATAAAAATCTGGTTGCAGGGAAGGAGTAGGAGTTTTGTTTCTTGGGAAGACTTTCACAATGAGATGTTTAAGGTAAAAGAAACTCCCATGACTCAATACATAAGCTACATGTCAGACTACATTTAAGAAGAAATCAGGAACCAAATTATAACAGTTCTTACAGAAAGGACAATAGAAATTGTTTTGTAATAGGTATGCTTAAAAATTCGTTCTGGCAGGGAGTTCCATCTGTTATTCTATGACCTTCACACAAACCAGGCACTACAATAGGATTATCTATTTATAACAGGAGTACCAATTCTTGCTCTATTACAGTAGAACGATGTTTCCAGCCATTTTCCATTTCAATCCCTCAATAATTTCACAATGAATGTGAGAAACATGTGCCATATACATAAGCCTATTGACAAAGGGTTTCTTTTCTTCTTCACTTCGTACAGATCTCTAGAAATAATGGATTGCTCTCCGTGGATTTACAGACTGAAAGATGAAACATGTTTCACTAAATTTGCAGTGACTACACTGATTTATGTAGGGAAAAAATATTTGCACCATTTGCTAGACAAACTGTACGTCTTCAGCCAACAACAACTTCAGTCCAGGAAAATGACAATTGCTGAAACATGATAACAGACTATAAATATATTAAAAATGTTAAAAATTGTGTTAGTAATTACAGAAATAACAGTGCAATTTGTAAAAAGAGATTCAGCAAACACTTAGAAAACATTTTTTAACTCTAATCGGTTTGAAGAATTTGCAGAATTATCCATTTGGGAGACCTTATGGTTTGGGGAAAAGGAAAGAAGGAAACATGAGTAATCATCTAAATTGTACCACCCCTTTTTTTGCAAAGAGTGGGAGTAGAGTAGTTGACTCCTAGAGATCCTTTTCAGTCTCTGCAGTACACGACATCACCGTCACATTTTTTGTCATTTCATTAATAAGAAAAATTTTGTAACTGCACCATTAACTGTTCAGAACAATTAGATTTCAAAGAATCCTCTCAGCTGACTGCTTCCTACCTACAACGTGCCTACATATAGCTAAACTAGCAGCTTTACTCATGTTATAATAAAAATAAATTCTCTACATTCTCTATCTCCCTTGCTTGTTAGTTAAAGGAGTTTTGTTTTTTAAAAAATCTTATTCCATCAGGTATCTGCCAAGGCATTCACAGAATCATAGAATGACTTGGGTTGGAAGGGACCCTAAAGATGATCCCGTTCCAACCCCCTGCCATGGGCAGGGATGACACCCACTAGACCAGGGTGCTCAAAGTGCCATCCAACCTGGATCGGTTGAGCTCTGTTTCAGCTTATCCGGCTCCACCCCGAACGTTTGCAGCACAAAGTTCTTTGTGTGATATACAAAGACATACAAGACATAGTGTAAATAATTCCACACTGTGTAACCATATAAAATAATTTTAAATTATGCATATGGATAGTTTCATCATCGTGGAAACAAACACATTTTAAGTTGCACACTTACTGCTGTCACAGCCACCCTGCATACAGCAGGGAACGAACACCACCGCTTTCAAGAGAAATCGGTGAAGAAGGAACCGAAGCACCAGTTCATGTGTCACAAAGGCTGACGAAGTTTCAGTTTGAATTATGACTTTGAAGAAAGTTGTCGGCGCAGTACTTATTGAAGGACAGATCTGCTTCGCCAGATTCGTGGGGGCTTTTCCTTGACGGCGCTCTGCTCCTGGGCAACAAAAGCACGTCGTCCCTCGAGGAGCTCCGGCGCTAGCACGGTTGATGCTGGGCGCACGGGTGTCCTCGTGCCCAGGAAAGCCCACGGCGTAGAAGTTCTCCACGCGCACAACGCTACCACGGCGCTCAGGGTGCGAGCACTTCCCAGAAGCACAAACAACTGCATTCTTTATAAGCTACCGTGGAAGCACTTCCCCTGATTTATGTTTGTAACAACTTAACTAGATACAGATATCCGTGTATATAGCCCCACAGCGGTGACAGGGGCCCTGCCCGCCCTGCCCACGCCGGAGACCCCCGCCCCTGCCCCGCTCCGCCTGCCCCCCGACGGCCCCCGCGGGGTACTCACATGCCAGATGGCGAAGAAGATGAGGGCGGCGCAGAGGACCAGCGACAGCATGTAGCAGAAGGCGGCGAAGGTGAAGGCCATGGCGGGGAGCGGGCACGGCCGAGCAGTGACCCCCAAGCCCCCGGCTGGGGGGTGGGAGGGAGACGGGCGCCCGCGCCTCCGCCGCCCCCGGACAGCACAAGGGAAGGGATGCTCGTCCCCAGGACAAAGGGCCCTCGCAGCGGCTCCCTCCGCTCTCCGAGCCCGTCCCGCCTCCCGCAGCGCCGTGCCTGGCCTCCGCCCGCCCCCTCCCCGGCGGCGGCGAGCCCTCCACCTGCTGCCGGCGGCGGAGCGAGCTGCGAGCGGCCGGGCTTGCCGCCGCCCTCCCCTCCCTTCCCCTCCCCTCCGCCCTCGCGTGTGAGGCGCGGGGCGACGGCGATGGAGGCGGCCGGGGGGCTTCGGTGCGGGGCTGGCGGCAGGGTGTGTGTGTGTGGGGGGGGGGTCCTGTCACCTGTAAGGCGGTGTCTTCCGTCACGACTACGTGGTTCTGACGGAAATCGTATCACGACAGCGTGAGGGGTACGAGCGTGGGCTATGAGCTGAGGTCGACTTGGGCCAGATCTTGACAAAATAGTGACTTGCCCAGACCCGTTAGGAGGAGGGCAGCAGGGGTGAGGCGCCCCAGGGAGGAGGGCACGGCCAGGAGCAGGCTGAGGCGCTGCCAGGGGTCACCCGGCAAGGCAAGGCCAGCGCCGGAGCCGCCGTCCTCTCAGGAAGACAGGCTTCAGAAACAGCCCAGGGGCGAGTTCACTGCAACCGAGTCGCTCAGCGAAGCACCACCCTGAGATTCTTTCCCACAAGGTGAAAAAAAGGGTATTTGCAGTTAGAGTAAATGAAAGGCAAAGCCGTTTTAAACGACAGCTCGGGAGATCGCGCTTTGCGACTTCTGGGTGTTCGCAATATCCAGACTGCTAAAGTACAGATTTAAAATCAGGAATGGAGGGGAAGCCTCTTCCTTCTTACCTGGTCTTTGACAGCTCCCATAGTGTCTCCAGACATGCCTTAGCTGTTTCTGCAGGGAGTTTATTTAAGATTTCCAACCAGTTCTTCTGTCTCTTTGTACCACAGCAGCTGGTAGTACAGCAGGTTTGCAGACGAACAAACCAAAAAATCAGTAGAAAATACCACAGAACTACCCGAGGACTAATTTAAAATTTTCTGAAAACCATGATTGAAAGCTATTTGTTTGAAAAGTCTTTACAAAACTTAAAAGCAAATAGCATTCTCTTTCTATCTATGGATGGAAGGGACCGGCTTGGTTAAAATTATGGTATAGTGTTTTAAACATAATACGCACTTCTATCATGAGGGAAGAGTGCTGACTTGAACTGAGTGTCAAGGCCAGTAATTAATAAACCAATCAGGAATAAACTGGTGGAAATAACCTCTTATAACGGAGCTGCTCTGGAATGTACATGTGATTTGATGATTTAATTATGAAGGACAGAACACAGCAAATAATGAGCTTTGCCGTCATTTTTTAATTGCTTTGTATCTGAAATTCTGCGGAGCATACACTTGAGAAAGCAAAGGGTTTATTCATAACCACACATTTGGAAAAAAGCTGAAAATGAGCTACAGAAGCAGCTTTGGATTTTATGTAGTTTTTGTTTTATTTTGTCCTGGTTCCTTTAAAACCTGGATACACATTACCGATGGTAAGATTCATCACAGAGCACCCAATGCTTCCAGGAAAACAAAAATAAAATGTTTCCTTCTGGAGCACTCAGGAGCCTGTATGTATACACACACACACACAAATAAAAATAAAAATATACTATAGGTATAATTACAGACAGACATGGAAGCAATGATTAAGTATCAATTTGGACTATAAGGTAAATATTCTGTTTCCCACTGCCTCTTATCCTCATTTACATTTCAGTTATGTATTTGAAGCTGTCTGATGAACACACAGGTAAAATGTTTCTCATTTTGTAAAGTGACAGTTCCACAGCCAAATGCTTCCAATATTGCACAGTCTTTCCTGACACTGTTTCAAAACATGTATTTCCCATTGGTCCTACTTCTAGTCATTAATCATTGTTAATGACTGACTAATTACAGAGATTCCTGATAAAAAGTTAAAGAAAAATCTATCAAGATGCTTTTACTATGTTTTTGTCCTAATCACTTTCTTACCTTATACCATAAGGATATCTTACGTATCCTGAGATATTTAACTGATGGAAAATAGTGGAAAGATTTAGCCTTCACTTAGTACATCTCTGAGATTTGTCTAGGCTACACAGTAATCGCTAAAAATGTCTTCCTTATCTCCATCTCATTAGAAACTCATTACAACTGTGTGTGTGATGAGGACCTCACAGCAGGGAGCCATTCCTATGTCGTTTCTGAACTGGATTACTGCAAATCATGGTAACTGAGGCAAAAGGTGAAAACAGTTCAGATGTGCCTGCCCCTTTTTTCACTGGCTCAAGCCCTGTGAACACAGCAGGAACATAAGACTGTCTGTTAGCTCTGCATTCACTTCTAAGGTCTTGGTCCTAACCTTCAAATAAACTAATGGTTCTGATCCTAGCTGCATGAGAAATTACAGTCCAGGACCCAGCCGTGCTGCTTTGAAGTAATGCACATCACAGAGACCAGAAGGGATGGTTTGAGAGCTGAGGGTGCTGCATTATCAACTGAAGGGATCTGGAACAAGCACAGCAGATGTACAGAATATGATCACATTTAGAAAAATAAAACGTTATTTTCAAAACTGTTATTTCTACACTTCCCAAAATAAAGAGACACAAGGGAGCATATACACCTTGAAGTGTCTTTGGGTATGGGTGAGTCCACTCTAGAGCAACTCCACATCAAAGTGTCTGGGGCCATGGAGAAATCCATGCTGCAGCAAGTACACCTTGCAGTGTCCATGGATAAGGCCATGCCAGAATACCTTGAAGCACCTGTGGCCATGAAAAAAAACCAACACAGTAGGTGTCTGAAGGGATGTCTGAAGGGACTGTGGCCCATGGAAAAGGCTGCACCAGAGCTTGTACACCTTGAAGCAACTGTGGCAGTGGATACATCCATGCTGCAGCAGGTGTACCTCTGAAGAGGCTGTGGCCCATTAATAAGACCACACCAGAACAGATAGAGCTGGAAGTGTCTGTGGCCATGGACAGCTAAGTCCAGAGCACAGTAGGTAGACCTCTGAAGGGATTGTGGCTCCTCATGCATAAGGCTATGCCACAGCAGGTACACCTCTAAGGGACTGTGGCCAATGGACAAGCCCAGGCTGGAGCAGGGGCAAGGAGAGGAGTTCGTTGCAATGTTAAACCCTATGGCTTGGTCCAAAAGGGCAAGGGATGGAGATTGTAACAGATAAGACTTTAAAATGTTGTAATTCATTATTTGCGTTGCATGTTATAGGAAGTCCTAGAGCAGGAACCCCTTGCTGCTAGCCAGGCCAGGGGAAGGGAAGGAATTGCAATGTTAAACGATATAGCCTGGTACAAGGGTGGAGATTGTGATGGATGTACCTTTAAATTTTTGTAAACCATGATCTTATTTGCACCTTATAGGACATCCTGTAGCAGGAACCATTTGAACCAGCAGAGCATGAGCATCACAAGAAGCAGTGCAAGTGCAGCAGTGATGCAACCTGAGCTGGCTGTGATGTCCATCTACTGCACCCAACACACTGCCTCTCCCATCCTGAGTGACCACCACAACAGAGAAATATAAGAATCTAAGTCATGGACTAAAAGAACTCAGTGGATATTTTGTGGACATTTTATGGACATCTCACTGGGGTGGTCCATAGACTAAGGGAATGATATTTGTGTATTCATTGAAAGGTGGTGATAATAAGGTGGTGAAAGGTGGTGATCAATTAGAATGTGTTGCAAAGTGTGGAACCTGAGCGTGACAAAAGAGGCATGGAATAAGTGGTGGATATGGTCATGGTTTTGGCTAGGATGGAGTTCATTTTCTTCGTAGAGGCTTGTATGATGCTGTGTTTTGGATTTTTGATGAAAATAGTGGTGATAACACAGCAGTGTTTTCAGTTGTTTTGGAGCAGTGCTTGCGCAGAGTCAAGTACTCTTCGGCTTCTCGTGCTGCCCTGCCAGTAAGCAGGCTAGGAGTGCACAAGGAGCCAGAAGGGGACACAGCCAGGACAGCTGACCCAAACTGACCCATAACATATACCATACCACATGACAGCACATTCAGCAACAAAAGCTGGGGTAAAGAAGGGGGAAGGGAGAGATGTGCGGAGTGATGGTGCTTGTCTTCCCAATAAATTGTTATGCATGATGAGCCTGCTTTCCTGGCAGTGGCCAAACATCTTCCTGCCAATAGGAAGCAGCAAATTAATTCTTGTTTTGCAAGGAATCTCTAGCTTTATCACTTCTGACTAACTGAATTCCTTCATAGCTGAAAATGGAATAATAAATTTTGTGAATAAATAAGCTACAAGAAACTCTTCACCCGTCACTGCAGATCTAGCAGAGCCTTGCTGGTTGCTCCTACCAACTGCAGACACTATTAAACTCCACTTCATGTCTCCACCATTTTAAGGAATGAAGCCAGAACTAAGTCAAACATGTGATGTCCTTCTGAGCTCTTCTACGAATGAAATGAAACTCACAATAAATGAAATCTTCTTCTTTCTCTCTTTGTACAGAGACTGCTATTGCTAATGCATGCTCATCCCTGTTATCCAGAAAACAACAGTCTGATGCAGTAAAACAAAGAGCTGGTGTCTTTGCTATAGTTTTGAGAATTTTCAGTATTTCACTTAACTGACGTGTTCTATCTGAATTCATGGTCTTAGTCATTTTTAACTTGCATGCATAAATGAGTAGCTTCAATATGGTGTTCATAAATAACAGTGTTGACTAATGAATACATAAGCATTACTTTATGTCTGTATTCATTTTTTTTTTTTTTTGAAGTGTGTTGCCACAGGTTTATGAGGGGTGGGTACATCCACAACGTGAAAGGAAGGAGAGGCTATACTGACATTAACAGCAGATACTGCAATGTCAGTACAAATGGACTGGTTGCCATCACGTCAGGACCTTGTAGCTTTGCCTCGTTGTCCTCTCCATCTGATAAATTAATATCGGTTTTTACTTATCTCATTTTAAAGAAGAAAAAATTCAATAGCTCAAATCTCAAGAGTTGTACTATTAGCATAACAACAGAAGTGATTATCAAATGCAGAATTTATTTAAAGATTGTCCAAACTGATCCCCTAAGCACTTACAACTTTGAAACATATTCATCATGTTTTGCCAGCAAGAAAACTAAAAGCCCATACATGTTTTATTTATTTATTTATTTATTATTATTATTATTTTAATTATAGGAGTTAAACTAATGATGTAGCACTGTATCACTTTGAATTTCACTTCCGTCAAATCCCTCATAAAAATTATTTTCATATTTGACAACAAGAGCCAAAGAATTGATTCGTAAATTGGAAAAATACCAGAAGAAAAGGTTGGAGGTGGCAATGGAGGAGTGGGAACATGTTTAATAAGAAGTCTCATGAGAATGGCAGTGCTGAAAGATCATTCCTATTCTAAATATACATCTTCAATACATTAACATCCTGTTTTTAACAACATATGAAATATTCCTAGTCTGAAGCAGAAACAGCAAGACTAAGTGATTCCTTGTGATTTATCAATCTCTTACAAAGAAGAGAAAGAAAAGGTTGGAAATCCTGGCTGGAGGTTCTTGTACAATTTGTACCACAAATATATTCTGTTCATTTGGATTCTCTACTTCTTCTTTCTGTTATATTGAAAAGTCTAAATAAATTCACCTAGACCAGAAGGTCAGATAATGAGTGTTTGGCTCTAGCTCTAGATTTGCTAGATCTTTAGCAAATATTCAGAATGCTATCTGGAATATTCATTTTAACAGTAGAAATAGCAACAAGAAACAGTGATTGTGATACAGTCAATAAAGACAATTCTTCCCTCTTTTGGTTTATTTTTGGAAATTATAAAATCTATGCTATTCTGAGATGCCTTTTGCCAAGTTCTATGTATTTTGTACCTATTTCATGACTGATGACATTAATCAGAAAGGACAAGTTACACTTACTTTTGTTAAACCAATTGTCACTTTTATTTCAGAGACGAAAGTAGCTGAGCAGTAACAGGTGTCAGCGCTAGTCATCCATTCTTTCCAAATGGAGCTATCTTGTGTTATTTCTTAAAGACTTTACTTGTCACTCAGTACTCTGAAGCAGTTGTTCACTGGAAGATCAATGAAGCACAAGCCTAAGAGAAATGGAAGAGATAAATGTGATCTTAACTAATCATTACCTGGGAAGAGAACAATGACTCATGTCAACTTCATAAAGTTAAACAGCCTTTAAGAAACTATCATGACTCACAAGTATTGCATACACACACACAAAATAATTCTTAGCTCAAAGTACTTAATTTTTCTATAGAGAGACTAAGTTATCTTCTACATGAACCTTTAGCAGCTTCACATTAATGTAACTGCCCTGGCATCAGCCAGCCAAGTGATTCAGAGTAGCAGATGCTATCACTATGTTTCTTGCTGACCTGGTTACATAAATTGTTGATCTAATGTGTGTGGGGTTTTTTTGTTGTTGTTGTTTTCAATTCGCAAGTTTTGTGGTATCTGTATGTATTGTGAAAATGTGCTTTACCTAGGTAACTGATATCTTAATAACTGACAGAAATAAAAGTGTTTACTAAATACTACAGCACACTATGAGACAGTGAGATATCCAGGAAATGTCCCTGCAGGCAAGCCAGTTTACCCAAGTTTACCTACTCAAACACATTTCCAATATGATTTATATTTTAAAAGTTGCTATGATCTCAGAACAACTACATATTTGAGAAATTCTGAAAGACAGCTGAGGTTCCAAAAGTCTGGTAAACACCATTGTCAGGAAAGGGCAAAAGGAAAAGTCAAGGAATTATAAATATTTTAGTATATTTATTTATTCCATAAGTGATCTGTTAATTTGAACTAAGCAATACCTAGAAGTGAGAAAAAAATAAAAGTAAGGATGAATGACAAATTAAACGTAAATTTGTATTAAATGAAACAAACTTCTTCCTGTAACAAAGTAACTTGGGAAAAGGAAAGAAGCAATTAAAGCCATTTATTCTAACTCTTAGAATTTGATGCTGTTTCACATGACATTTTCAAAAATAGGTTAAGGAAGCATGGTTTAGTTGACTTTCTTAGGTGACCAGTATTGTTGCGTTGGGAAAACTCAGGTGTTACTGCAATTCATGATTCACTGTCAAAGTAGAAGGATTTTGCGCTTGGGATTCTGTGGGATTCTACCTCAGGTCTAGCACTATTCAAAACTCCCATTAATATTTTGGATAACACAATAGAGAGTGTTCTTAAATACCATTTAGCAAGCAAATGCAGAGGATCCCTTAACTGCCTGTGAAAGGGTAGGAGGCAAATTCAGAATCATCATGACAAGTTAAAGAGTCAGCGTGAAAAGTATAAGCAACTCAATGAAGGCAAATGAGAAGTACTACATTTAGGTACAAATAATTACCTAAATTCCTACTATTCTGGTAGGAATAATTGAATACACAATATTAAGAGTGGTAATAATCAGACAGCAGTCCTCAGAAAAATAGTTACATGCTTTATCACAAACTGAGCATGAGTCAATAACATCAATCTGGCATGAAAAAAGAGACCATCGTACTGTGATATATAAGCCAAGATGTAGCATTGAAGAAGTGAAGTAACAACATTTTGGGACACTATGCTTGCAAAAACTATGTGAATCAGTTTGATGTAATTCAGGGAATACTAGAGATTTTTTTTTTTTTAAAAAAAAAAAAAAACCCTGAGGCAAGGCTGGAAGAATTGAGCTCATTTCACCCAAAGAAATCTCTGAAGGTATGCTTTAAAATTGTCTTCAAATATGGAAAAGAGTTGTTGCGTTAAAGAAGACTTATCAAATGTTTGCCTGTTTCAGAGCCCTGCTAAGGACTTTCACTGAGACAGTTTTGCAAAGTTGGAAGTATTTAATAGGGCGACAGATAGAAGATTCTGAATTGCTGTTGACAAATACACCTACTGCAGTAGCACTAACAAATGATAACAGTGCTAGCAAAATGCTGTCCTGGGTATTCCTCACCAAATGTGAAGGTGAAGGGCCTACCAAGAAGGCATCCCTGTCTTGGTGGAGGAAAAAGAGCACAGGCCATTGACTGCCTCTTCTAGGTCTTCAGTTTCTTCTTTCTCCCCCCTGCTCTTCTTTTTCCTAACTCTCTATTTTTCCTGACATTAACTTCTACACTAGCCTCTTTTCATTTATATCCTAACCATATCTGTCCCCCGCGGGCGCGGCCCCCAGAGTGACGTTTAGCATGATTTGGGTGAAGAGTTGAGTACTATAGTCAAAAATGTTTACCATGTACCTCATCAAGTTCATTATCACATTCAGGGATGTTAACTTTAATATTCATTTTACACATAACGAAGCAAAAGGTTTCACTCTGGATACTGTGGCCTTCAAAATTCTGTTCTAATGCCAAAACAGGGTCATCCTGCCACCACAAGTCTCCCTTCAGCAGCCTCTCTCACCAGGTCTGCGGACCTCCATCCACAAAATTTATAGAAGAGATAAGCAGGAGCAAGCTGCTCACCTGCCCCTTGCCCAAGGCTGGTGCTTATCAGTGACACTAACGAGTCTGACTATTCTCCACAGAAGTACTTTGTGTAGAAACAGAATATAATGTTCTTCATTCGCTACAGATAGAATAACATGTAATTGTCTCAAATTACAAAAAGTAATTTAAATTAGAAATTAGGAAGAGTTTTCTGTTGGTAAAGACAATGAAGTAATGGAATAGATATCACCACAGGGGCCAATTCCATGAACTGGAATATTTCAAGAGCAGTTTACACAGAGTTATTCAAGAAATATATGGAAATACTTGATCTTGTTTTTTGTTAGGTGATTAACTCAGTGGCATTTTGATGTACCTTCCAACCATATTACGTATGATACAACAATATTTTAAGCCAGAGAGAGAATGTTCTAATTTGTTTTAAATAAGTTAAATAAGTAAGGGAAAAACCTACTGGCTTATTTCGCAAAGACTTCACTGTAGCAGTCTCCAACAAAATAAGCATCAATACCATTAACCTATGACATGCAGCAACCACGTTACAGCAGGAATCGTACTAAGGTTGAACAGCAGGCTATGAGACTTCTACGAAGCAGTTTTTGAAAAGCCATTAACCTCTTTATGGGTGGTTATCAGTATTTTTCTGTTGCCTGTGAATATAGATTCCTATTAGTCATATAGGAAAACTTTTTTGTTGTTTTTTGTTTTTCTCAAATCAAAGAAATAACACTTATAATAGATGAGCATATGGACATGATATTATAATAGATTCAGATTATTGTGTAAGAACATCCTGTTCTGGAAGGGTTAGAAGGTACGCAGTTAGAATTTACCTATTTTATCCAATGAGTGATTACATTTAAAGTAAGTAAACAGGCCTGGAAGCAAAAAACTACTTGCTTAGGCATGCACCTAACCAGATGAACTTACACTTCAGATAAGAAAATGATTCCATGAATAGTTCCCAATTAATAGATTTCTCAAATTGTCTGCCAAACTGCAATGTTGCTTGTCATTGCATGCTTTCAAATAAAAATCCAGTCCTGAACCACTTCCAAATACAAAGAGTACATATATATTACATACGCAAATAATAGATCTACTTTTCAGAATATTCCCACAGATACCCTGTGTGAACCACTCACATAAAGAAGGATTTTGAATTGGATCCATTCCTCACAGTTTACATTTAAATCAAATACTCAAACAACCAGGAATATATTTTGCATTTCTTTTTTATCTTGTAGAGGATTTTAAAGTAAAAAAAATAAGTTGCAAGAAATGCCTTCCTAAATTTAGTATTGGAGAGAGCACCTTTCTGGGTGTGAGCTCTGAAGCCTAAAGCACCAAAGTGGGGAAGGGAAATGGGTGATGCAAATAGGGTGACAATTGACAGGAGAAAGGTCTTCTACCAGCTAGATTTTTACATTTGTAGAAATTCAAACCCCCCTTTCATCATTGTAGCTCCTGAGAAGAGGTGTCTTAAAAAATACCAGTGTTGTAAAGAAATTCTAGGTACTTAGCTGTCAGTATGCATAATCATGTCAGTGTTGTCAGCACGGTCCCGAATGCTGTCGTTTTAACAGAATTATGCAGATTTGGTGCCCCCTGCTGTCTCTTCTTTTCCTGTCAGAGTGACTGATTAAAACTATCCACACTGAACTGCACAAAGCATCCCCAAAGGGCAAATTAAGGATGCTGCACAAAAAAAGACACATTTAAGATGGAGTGTGAGCCCATATGCTGTTTGGGTGAGGCATCCTGGAGCTACGAAGAGCAGAGTTCTGTGTTGGTAGAATAACAAAGAGAGCAGCACGGAGACTTGAGCTTCAGCCTTGGCACACCATGGCTCCCAGCAGGCACAGAAACAACCGAGTCTCTTGTGGTGATAAAAACACATGAAATCTTGGCGGTCTGTCTTTTCCTCACTCAGCACTGGATCTGCTACAGTCCTACCTCTTGCCCCCCAAATGGAAAATTTAACAAGATTCCAAATACTTTGGTGTTATGGTAGTACCTAGAGGTCTCAAGCGGCAGGGTATCCCCAGCTACATGCCGGTACATCTGCAAAAACTTTCTAATGAACTAAACTGGAAGACATGCCCAGGAAGCCGACCCAACACACCCACTTCCTGCATGGGACAAACCTAGAGCCAGCCCAAAATAAAACCCCTCCGATGCATACCATGTGGCTCTCAGAATGGCAGCACAACTTGTTTCTCCCTGCAGACCCAATCCTCTCGGGCCACATTGTGTGGCAGAGTAGATAGCTGGCCATTCCCCCACTGAATGTCACTGCTGCCAGGGGCAGTTGTCTAACCTTTCCTTCTGCTAGCTGCTCATTCCCAGTCCATCCATTTTCCTAGCACCACCAACCATCTGTCAACACACATGGCTTGTTTAAGTTACAGACTCCATTAAATACTAATTTTTAGCTAGATCAATTTTACTGTGTGGTTAAGAAGGGGGAGGGGGAGGAATGTCCCTTTTTGCAGCATTATTGCATGTCTGAGATTGGCTTCAACTAATCTGAAACTTCTGCCCTAAATCAAATAAAGGTGTGAGGTGCCAACAGATGCAATGGCTTGTTCAGAGTAATACAGCACATTTCTAGCACAGCTGGGCTGAAATCCCTGAGGAATCAATGGTTTAGATTTTATATACCTAACTTCTTAAATTTCTCCATTGGTTTCTTTCCTCCTTCCCTGTACTTCCCCAGGAACAGTACACAATCAAAGTGATGGCGAAGCAAAGCTACAGTACCCCATTGTAGCCTCTGCAGAGCAGCAGACAACACTTTTTGAAGAAGAATGTCTGTTTATATAATCTTCTGTTGTCAATCAGCAACCAATAACTCTGTGTGCTTTTTCTCAAAGATTTATCTTTAAACAGGATTGTTCAGTAGTCACATCAATGAATTGGTCAGTTAATTACTTCTTCCCTTTGGTAACTGTGCTTAAAGAGAGAAGGAAAAAAAAAAAAAAAAAAGCAAACAAACCAAAACAAAACAAACAAAAAAATAGCAGAGAAGGGACAGTCCTGCCTTGCTGACATAGGGGTGTTTCAGTGACGGAGAAGAGCACCTGTTTTCCCTGGCAGCTTCCACACTAGCACTATTTACAATTCACAAGATCCTCCCTTGATTACTGATGAGTTGATCATTCCAAAATTCTGTCAAAAACATTTGTGTTTTTTCAGTTGTGTTTTCTAAGCTCATAAATTGCAAGTCCTCCGTGTAACACAACTGTTTCCAAATCTTCCTGAACCAAACGCTGCACTTGCTCTAGCCAAGCTTGTTTATATCCTTGAATTAATATTTGCTCTTATATATGGCACAGTGATCAAGACTTGTTCTGAGCATGTGAGGTGCCTTTTGGCAAAATAATTGCATGGAAAACACTGGAAGCAGGAAGGCACTGCACTGTGCTTCAGGTGGATGTGTGGCAGAGAATACATCATGATTTCACATTCAACTCATGATGGAAAGCTTTTCAGACTGACATCAACACCACAAGTCACAGCACGTTCTGGAAGGGCTTTCTGGAGAGCAAGATGAAATTTCTGTCATTTGGGGTCTAAGAAGGCCCTTCAGCCTCAAGAAAAAAGAATGTATCCATCTTCTCTGACATTCATTTATATACACCAACCCTAAAAAGCCATTTTCAACTTTTGAACTCCTGTGACTTAGAAAGATGGCATGATCTGCATTACATCTGCTGTAGCAGTATTTAAACAAACATACTTTAAAAAATCTTGCTCACACCCAGTGTCCAGAAATCCTATTTTGCATGTATTATTTTTATGCCTCAATATTCAAAATAAAAGAAGGCAGGAGTCTGACCTGGTATTTGCTAAATGTTGCATCCTGATACAGAATCAGCTTGCTTGCTCTGTACTCTATACTTGTTATTTTATTCTGTGTACCATCTGCAGGAGCCAAGTCTAACATTCACGTCTATCTTCTCTGACTGCTGTGTAAGTCAGCAGCCTGTCCTCTTTTCACCCCTTTTCACATTCACATGTAGCCCTGTCAGGGGTTGTGCAAGAAGCAGATTATGAGGGTGGACCCACTTGTTTTGATCTCCTGACAGAGCACTCCAGCTCACCCTGCTCTCAGCTCTGGGGCTGCTCCCACAGTCACCTTATGGCTTTCTTTTTTCAGTCCTAAGCTCTCATCTTCTTTCACCTTTTTTTTTTTTTTTTTTTTTTTCCTCCCTAAAATACATTAATAAATGAATATGTGCATCTAGCAGCCATCAGTTGCAAAGTGCTGGTTTGACACAGAAGTGTAGTGTGGAAGAGGGATGTGTCTAGAAGTTTAAGGCAGAAGGCTGCACTATCGCTAGGTCCCAGGGCA
The DNA here is from genome assembly GCA_011075105.1 of Heteronetta atricapilla. Taxonomy (NCBI): domain Eukaryota; kingdom Metazoa; phylum Chordata; class Aves; order Anseriformes; family Anatidae; genus Heteronetta; species Heteronetta atricapilla. The sequence goes on from CM021733.1 coordinate 34,860,030, forward strand.
CCAGCTAATCAGTAGGGGTGCAGCTTTATTGAAAAAAAAATGTATTTTATGATATTTTTGCATGTAACTGAAACATTTGGTTTCAGTGAAACATCAGAGAGCCTTCATCAAACACTGGCCAACTACATCATAGTAAATAATAAAAATTAACCATAGATTCTCTTCCTGAGCATGCCAGGCCTGGTATGCAGGAAGGAATAAAATACAACAACACTCATGCTCTTCCAAACTTGCTCTTCCCAACACATAAACTAAGGTAAATAACTACATACATGTCAGACTTCATTATTCTTTCAGCATCGTCTTTTTCCTATAAGTCAAGTATTGGAACATGACTCTTCCAGCCAGCACATATCTGTATCTTCTTTTATCTGAAAATGCAAATTTGCACAATGTGAATTGTAGGTTCTTATTCACAGGATAAGAAAACACTTTTGAAATAATGAATACAAAACCATGCAGATAAAGAAAAAAGAAAGAAGGAAAGAAGGAAGGAAGGAAGGAAGGAAGGAAGGAAGGAAGGAAGGAAGGAAGGAAGGAAGGAAGGAAGGAAGGAA
>CM021733.1:34860596-35083510 GCA_011075105.1 Heteronetta atricapilla
GAAGGAAGGAAGGAAGGAAGGAAGGAAGGAAGGAAGGAAGGAAGGAAAACACTTCACAATATAAACAAAAGATCTTGACCTTACTACACTGACTAAAATCCTGTCTAGAATATGATGGCAAGATGCCTGAGACTTTGTTTATGCTGGTTAGCAAAAAATTCTGTAAATAAAGTAAAAGACAAACTGTTTTCTAACATGATTTGTCCATTCTGTGAGGACTAAAGTCAAGCTTTTTAAGGTGAAAAAGCAATGATAACAAACACAAAAACCACAAGTGGGGTTGAACCAAGCTACCTGTGATATGAAAGAAACAAGAGTAGGCATTATTGATGACCCAGAGCCAGCATTCAAGTCATTTAAATATAGAATAAACAGTGAAGGAACACGAAGCAAAAACAAATTTTGGTAGCAAACATCCCTGCTTCAGGATTTATCTCAAGAGCAAAAGATCCATTCACCATCTGCTTCTAGAGACTAAGCCAGAATTGCACCAACTGCAGCCATACACTGTACGCCAGTAAGCACCAGTATATATTCTTGTTTGAACATTATGTCATGTTCCTTTATTCTTATCAGAAGGTGGAAAACAACCGCTCTGCTTTTTCTTTGTAGTGCAGTTCAGAACATCATGTGAGAATCTTAGTCAGTGTAGTAAACAATGCATTTTGAGAAGTAGTATTTCATTTTCTTGGGGTGCTCTCTTCTAGCCATTTCCATCTGTTGTTGCTTATGGTATCTTTAGACTGTAAGCTTTTGGGAGTAAGGACTAACTTTTCTTTGTGTCCTTGCAAAGATTAGGACAAAAGGATCTGAAACCAGGGCAACTGGGGTTTACAGGAATCCAAATAATGATGCGTTTTTCCTTTTAAACTGATTTAGCTCCAACATGTGCAGTTGATTTGAGGTATTTTTACCTTGAGTTCAGTATTTAATTAATATTTTGTTAATTAAAAAAATAATTTAATTAATTTAAAATAATATTTTGTTTACAATTAATTTTTTTCTGTCATATGCTTCCATTAAATGTGAAACATTTATGGTCATCAATGACTAAAAAAATGGCGTGAAAAAATGTAATGTTGTCAGACTGTCTGACTGCTCCCTTTCTGGCTGCAGTTTCCCTGCATGGAAACCAGGTAGGGTAGAGATGAATAACTGGTGGGAATTCAGATGTCACCCCAGTTCTGGGTGTAGAAAAGGCACACACACTCAGGGAGGTGAAAAGCACTCCTGAGGCACACACTACAGACATAGCTAACACAGCCAAGAAGAGGGCCTTAGGCAATATCTGACTTTGCAGCCCTGTCTAATCTCCAGTTTTTTAACTGGGTACATTTTGATGTTGATCCTCTTGCTGTGTAGCTCTTTCTGCCTGCAAGGAGAAGCTTCTTTAGTTCCATGAGACATTCCCAAACAACAGATGGAACAATATATATATAACAAGCATGTGATGCTCAGTCCACTGCAATTAGATATTATGAATTTTGATGGTGTTCTTTTATTTAAAACATCACCAAGAATAAATGTTTTATGTTCAGTGATCCATAAACAAAACAGAACTGAATCTCTCACTTACTGGATATATGGGACTAAATCTGTATCCAGGGCTCTGCAGTAAAACACAGCACATAAATTAATGTTATGGTTTGTATATACAATGTATTCTACACAGAATAAATGGCATAAATAGTTGGAAGTGAATGGCTGCCAGACTAATATTAATTACACCTCACACCTTTATGAACATGCTGACTGAAGTACTTATCAACCATTCACACAAGCAATTTGCTGTAAGTCACGTAATGAGTCAACGGCAAACAAAGGAGGGGAAAGAAGGTCCTATTATCCTGCAGGGTTCTGCACTAGCTTCTTGCCAATAAGAATTAAAAGCCATTTCATACTTTGCAGTGGTAAAGTAATTATTTAAAGTCATCATACATCTGAGCTGTAAACTCAGCATCACAATATATAAAAAGGCTTTGTATGAGTAAATACAAATATATACATGTATGTTAAATATAGTAAAGAATAAACTAAATGGATGAAAAATTAAAGACTCACAAACCAGTTTATTTTTACTATATGTACACATTATCGCAGAAAAGAGTAGTACTCTTAATAGCACACATTTATTGTGCAAACCTCAGTATTTTGTGCAGCCTTTATGTTCACTGCAGTCATCCTGTACTACATTTTCATCGTTCTTCCAATGACCACTGGGTGTCACAATTATCAACAGGGAACTGCACTTGGAGTTTTTCTGCAGGTTTGTTTCAAAACACAGTCATATTATCAGAGATGATACCAGTGCCTGCATCCGTAATATTCATAGCTAGACCCGTCCCAACACTAGAAGATGGTTTCCTCAATAAAAATAAAAACCAGTTAGCGTTAATACAGTGTTATTCTGGAAACAACAGCGAAATGGAAATTTGTCTCTTAAATTTAGTCTAGCTGTACGATCCTAACATACTGCATATTTGTGAAGTATTTTTTCTACTGGAGTGGAATGAGACAGTTCTAGACTTCATTGGCTCGAGGAGTGATTTCCGTTTCAAAAATTCCGTGGTAGGTGAATCAATTCTTTCCTTTCCATTTTTTGAGAAACTCATTCACTCAAAAAAAGTCTAATCATTTTGGCAGTATACATAATAGTACAGCCTTATGGTTCATGTCCCAGCTCTCAGAATCACGCAACTAGCTGAGCTCATGTTTTTAAATTTACAAGTAAGTCTGTGGTCACAGAAAAGAAAATGTGACCCCAGTATAATCAGTGCCTATTCAAGGTTACAGACTGCAACTTCAAATTGTATGAACTGTCTTTGTACAGTTGCCAGCTCCAAAGGGCCCAGCCAGTGTTATCCCCAGCAAAGATCCTGCTGGATGAGATGTGCTGGTTTCACCCACCCACATGTAGACCTTGCATCTGGAGTACTGGAGAGCTGCACCCTGCATCCAAAGTGCAGAGAGCACCACGTGCAACATTTAAAGTAAATTATTTGCCATCATAGAGACTAACACACTTCAAATTTTAAACCATGTAACCATTAAGCTTCAGTGCAGACTCCAGACATTCTCAAGAAACACCATCAAGAAAGGCTCACATGGCTACGGACACTTGGGAGCAGGCACACAGGATGGCTGAGGTGTGTCAAGACAAGCAGGCTGGTGCTCCTAATTGCCCAGGGCCACTGCAGTGTCTGCAGGATGCCCGGGAAGTCTCTGCAGTATGTGTGCTGAGGAACAGCAGCTTGGAGCGCGCAATGAGATCAGGGTCAGGGACTCACACTGGGGATCATTCTGGACAACAGAGCTTTGAGGTCTTTGCCAGGACCTATAAGATGTGAAGAAGGAAGGAGGAAGGCATTTCCTGGCATATGCTGGAGTTCAACATTTGAGGGCTGAATGAAGGAGCTTGGGACTAATTCTGACGCTTGTCTCTGTCCCCACCAGCTGGGCGACTTGTAGCTGCTGCAACATTCCAAGATTTCTCATTTCCTACTTTTTCTTACCCATCTCCTATTTAAAAATAAATAAATAAATAAATAAATGAGAGAACTGAAAAAGGAAGCAGAGAAATAACTTAATGCCTAAAAATGAGGCTCAACAGAAGCAGCTGGCCCCAGTTCAGGTGACACTTTCAAGATACAGGCTGAGGCATGGGCAGGTGAGACAGAAATGCCAAACAAGCTCTGTCATAACAGATGTGTAACACATGGCAGGCATCAGCCTCTCTCATATGCAATGTGTTTGGGGCCCTAGATTGCCTTAAGCAAATCTCTGTGCCCTGCCCAGCATTTCCAACTGGTAGCTACATAATGCTCCATCTCAGACACTTGCTCCCTAATCGGCTAAAAAGACTCTCAGCTAGAAACATATTTTTTCTTACTTTTTCCCTTTAACCTATTTTCCTCTGAGCCTAAATGTACACAAAAAGGCCTACACTATATTCACTCAAAAGAATGTAAGCATTATCTACTACATAAAAGATGGATGCAGAAAGGAAGAAAATTAAGCTGTTCGTGCCCAGCATGGCACAATGAGAAGTAATGGGTGTAAACTGCAGGTGGGAGGTTTAGATTAGATATTAGAAATGGCTTTTTAACAGTAGGCATAGTTAAGGATTTGAATAGATTGCTGGAGGAATTTATGAAGGATTTAAAAAACAGGTTGGGCAACCATCTATCAGGAATCATATTGATAAACTTGCCCTCAGACCGGTGCAAGGAATACATTGCTCAAAGTCTCTTCCAGTCCTATTTTCCTGTGATTTTATGATCCAAGGAAGGCTGATGGTGTGTATTCTGCCAGTGATCAGACTTAAACAAATCTCACAGTCTTAAAACAGTGCCAGAAAAAACAGAGGCAGATTTTTTTTTACTTAATATAATCCCAATTCGCTTTCTCCTTACTCAAAAAAGCCTTCCTACTCTTTAACACATTCAAGTGCAAAGTTGAATACAGCCATTAAAATACTTAAAGCTTTGTACTAGCAGCATTGATAACTTTGCAGCAATAAAACAGCAAGTTATCTGAAATCTGTATTTCTTTTGACCAAGTTCTACCCCCTTATACCCTTGTCCTCCTCCCCACCCCAACACAATGCCTAATTTTCTAAATTACTGGAGCTATTATGCACACTTTCATTAACATAGCAGGTGCAGTTATTTAGACCATTAATGTCCTAGCAATAGTGTAAGTTGTGAGTGACCCCACTGCACATTAACAGTTCAGACACAAGAGGTGAATTGTGTTTTAAAATACAGCTGGAAATCTTCCACTGTACCCAAACAGGACTTGGTCCAGGGTCCTTGTCTGAAAGCTGCTCCCTTACTACCAGTCACTTGAGTTGGAGGAGGAAAGTGTTACAGATTGTTTTTTTCTCCCCTCCTCTACCCCCCCCCCCCCTTTTTTTTTTTTTTTTTTTTTTTGAGTTAAGAGGCTCTTTTCTTTCAGCTGAAGTTAAAAGCTGCCAGCAAGCATCAACGATATATTTGGAAATTTTGGACTGACTCCTCCTGATTAACCCATGGACTTCGTCTCCCCTTGCTATTGTATTACTTCTATAAAGTCAGTGACCAAAAGCTTCTCTGACTCAAACTTACTCTTTCTGCCTTTTCCATTCACACTAATGTGACACTATTTCTCATTTTCCCCCTTCCCACCACTCCTCGATAATAGCTTGCTACCCCATAATTTGAAGACTGATGCCAATGTTGTACTAAATATCTATGAAAATAGGGTTCATCTTGCCTTGTCCTATACGGATTACTGGCACACAGGTATTATACACATTGTGTTTACATACTATAGTTAATGGGATGAAATGTCAATTTGTGGTTATTACTACATACCTTACAAAGAGAATTGAAAAAATAAACAAAACAAAACAAAAGAAACAAACAAACAAAAAAAACCCTCCAGGAATTCTTCCTGAAAAATTACAAAACAACTGTGAAAAACTAGATGCAAAAGGGATGGTATGATACATCATCTGGGGAATGCCCCTGTGCTGCTTACAACCACATGTCAAACCGCGCTGACAATTACTGAACACAGCACTGGCCACAAAGCGGGGTCCCACAGCACCTCTTCGGTATTTGCGTCACTTGTGCTACATATTCTGAATAAATTTGGTTTAGCTACCTGACCAATTACTCACTTAAACCTACAGTTAAATGTAGGATATGACAGCACACCTCAGCACAGCACTCCTACCAAGCTAACTCCAAAACAAGATGCTGTGCAGGTGTGTCATCGGGGCACTCCACCCGACTAATGAGCATGGCCAGCAGCTGCGAAGGCAGGCAAGTGCCAGGGATCTGCTGCTCCCACTGCCCCGGGAGACTATAGGAGACCGGCTGCTTCCACTGCCTAGCCAACAGTCCAGTGTCTGCAGGAACTGGAGTGAGGAGTATGACAAATGTTAAACCCACCTCACTTCAAAGACTCTAGGAAATAGCCTTCTGATGTCTGTGTCGGACATACTGATGTAAAGATCTGTGTCTCTTCTGGCCGAGGGACCTCTTTAGGTAAGATGTCAGTCCAGCTAGGCACAGCCATCCTTCTTCCCAGCAGAGTTACAAGGGTGGTAATGTGATTAAAAGTTGCAGTAGGTTGGGTCTCATGTTGTTATTGCTTCATTACATCATTCAAGAAAATGGTCACTTATTTCAATGGACTTTGCTGTGGCTTAATTCCACTAAGAAATAAAAAAACAACACAACTGCAATGAAGCCAGAAGAATAGAAAGCCAGAAGCAATAGAAGCAAGCCAGTCTTACACTGGAATTCAGAGTGAAACTAATGTAAATCTCATTAAAGTAAACAAAAACAGGTCCAATAAACCATATATATAAGCTTACGGAAATAGAAACCTATGCAAAATGTCATTTGGGTTAACCACCACAGGTCACACCCAGTGAACCTCACTCTCATTTTACTTATTCTTCCTCCCATAAGACTTCCATACTGTAAGAAAAGCAGGATTAAGCCAAATGATTCCATGAAATCATTAGCTTCTCACCACAAAAACAAATCAGACACGCGTAAGAATAAAAAGGCAGTTTGGCAAGATACCATAATGCCAAGCCAGGTCAGTCAGGTTATAATAATTTCTAATTAACACTCTTCCAAGTTTCAGTGTTATTTATTTCCATGTCAGTGTCACTCAGAACAACACGATTCTCTTCCCTGCCTTTGAAAACTTCTAAAACAACTGAAAGAAAAATGTGCAGCTTGATCTGTAGAAATAGAATATAATGACAAATAAAAGTGATGGTTGAATTTGACAGCTCTTGATGAAAATATCCTAAGAAATGAAAAGACTGATACAAGTACATGGATGAAGAAAAGAAAAGCATAGATCAGCATAGGTCAAATACCACAGGAGAGATGATTTCTACATCTTATTTTGATTATGTTTACAGAAGCAGCAAAACTTCCCCCACTCAGAGGTTTTACTGTGCCTTGCCCCTGAAAACGCTCCCTTTTAAAACCTGGAGCGGTGCTGTTCTCTAACAATTACAACGTCCCAACATAAAATTGTGCAGGTTGAACCTGCTAGAAGGCTTCAATAAAAAATGAAATATTTTAATTATGTTTGGGGATTGGCTGATGGTACAACAGCCACCTATGCAGTATTATTCAAGAGGACTTGTTTCAAAAGTGAAGTCATGAAAGCAGTTCTGCTGACAATCTGAATCTGCCTCAACTTACTGTATTCAAAATATCTGGGTTTTGTTTCATACTTTAAAGTGTTTATAATTTAAATTCATTTTTATAGATATATTTTTTACATAGGTAAAATGATAAAAGACAATAGATTTTGAGAGGCATGGATAAAATTGTAATTCCTACGACAAACTTTAGAGAATATGTAAAATGGCAGAGTCTATATTTCATGTAATATTTACCATACATTTTGTTAACAATATTAATATTTTGTTAATGATATTGATTAAAATATTAGTATTTAATCAATGATAAAAGTAAGTAGTAGCGTAATATATTAGTTCTGTATGAAAAGACAGATTAAGATGTTTTAGCAATAAATATCCCACAAGATTTCTACAAAGTCATAATGTGTTGATATCTGACATTTTAAGGTATCTGTATGGTCAGGCATTTATAACAATAAAGTAGATTTCCCTAAGTCTTTTCTCAATATTGAAATAATACCACCAAAATATTGTTGAAGAAGGCTTTTTAAGTACCTCTTGTGGGGTAAGTGACCTTATTAAGTTTAAAAATCAATATGAGAAAAGAGAATTGTTTTAGGAAACAAATGGACATGTTTTGGAGTTTTGTTGAGAAAGCTCAGCCCAGAAATTCATGCCAACTGCATCCTGTGCTGCACTAAAAGAGGAGTGACCAGCAGGTCGAGGGAGGTGATTGTCCCCCTCTGCTCTGCCCCTGTGAGGTACCGCCTGCAGTGCTGCATCCAGGGCTGGGGCCCCCAGCACAAGGATGATGTGGGGCTGTTAGACAATGTCCACAGGAGGGCCATGAAGATGATCAGAGGGTTGGAGCACCTCTTCCATGAAGATAGGTTGAGAGAGCTGGGGCTAAAAGAGGTAAATTCAGCCTGAAGAGGAGGCTCCGGGGTGACCTCACTGCAACCTTTCAGAACTTGAAGGGGACTTATAAAAAAAGATGGAGAGCAACTCTTTGCTCAATCACATATTGACAGGATGAGGAAGAATGGTTTTAAGAGAGGAGATTTAGATTAGATGTTAGGAGGAAATTTTTCACTCAGAGGGTGGTGAGGCACTGGCACAAGTTGCCCAGAGAGGCTGAATGCCCCATCCCTGGAGGTGTTCAGGTTAGATGAGGCCAGGCTGGATTAGACACTGAGCAACCTGATCTAGTGGGTGGTGTCCCTGCCTATGGCAGGGGGGTTGGAACTAGATGATCTCTGAGGTCCCTTTTAATCCAGGCCATTCTGTGATACCTGATACCTGTCACTGTTCTTATTTCTACCAAGGAAAAGAGAAATGAGATAGACAATGACAAATCAAGAAGTGATGTGTCAGTATGTCTCCAACACAGAAATCAACTCTGAACAGCTTGTGAACTGCATGCAGTTCATGAGCCACAGGTTGGCCTCCCAGTAATATGGGAGTAGGTGCTCAACTGTCATACCTTACTGTGACTGTCAGTGTCATATTGGCACCTTTGACCCATGATGACACTCTTTGCAAGTTCAAATCTACCATTAAAGTGACTAAATTGATGCCAGAATTTACCTCTTTTAGCTTTACTCACCAAGAAGCTAGTGATGTAGTCTAATATAGTTGGACTAAGCTCCCCCTAATGTCAATGAAGAGAGGCACCAGAAGGTGATTCATCCCATCCTAAATTAAGTATCTGGGATGAATCACCTCTGTAAGTGACTCCATCCCTCCAGAGGATACCTAGAAAAATAGCTTGGGCTAGTTGCTTAACTGACAGACATACAAAGTCAGATGAGATGAATATCACATCTCCTCCTCTTCTCCAGGCTGAACAACCCCAGCTCCCTCAGCTGCTCCTCGTAAGACTTGTTTTCCAGACCCCTCACCAGCCTCATTGTCCTTCTCTGGACTCGCTCGAGCACCTCGATGTCCTTCTTGTAGTGAGGGGCCCAAAACTGAACACAGTACTCGAGGTGCAGCCTCACAAGAGCTGAGTACAGGGGGACATCTTTCAGATGATAGATTTGTTATAATTCATAATACTAGGTTCCAACTGTGACAATGTGGCAAATAGTACTACACATGGAAGCATGTCTACGTAGGCACTGAAATATTTGAAAGACCAAGCCTTTGGTCCCAGTTTTGAAAATCTTCCCTTTCCCCCTTCCAGCTGGAACTACTCCCCACCATGCCTCCCAGCGCTGTGTGCATCCAGCAGGACATGCTCCTCTCTCAGATGCGGCATTCGGAAGAAGTGCTATTAAATAGGAGGTGCTTAAATAAAAGACATTGGTATTTATAGAGAACTGGGAATGAATTCAGAAACTGTATAGGCATGATTGACTATCTTGTATTAACATGCAGTGACAGATAAAAATAGAAATGGCAATATATAGAGTGTCCTTCCTATTAGTCAAACTGATAATGCCAAATGAATGTTAGTAAAGCCTTCCTATCATGCCATGCTTCAAAAACCCTCTTGGCACTCTTCTTTAAGAGAGAAGCCACAAAAGCATAAAGCTTTAATTTGCATGTATTTGAAATGACTATATTATTTACGAGGCAAAGATTCAAATAACTTACATTAGTCACCTCAAACAAATGCCAGTAAAAAATATGTCCACCTATATTCCACAGACTGCTTCCTCTTGAAAAACAAGCAAACAAAAAACAGCCAAGTAAGTTAGCAAATTTGGGGAACATTACCTTTCCTATTTGAGAAACTAGGTTGTTTTATTACCTAAAGCCCAAATATTTTTGTCAAAGACAAAAATAAAAATAACAAAAAAATAGCACATATTTGAAACATTACAAGGTCTTAAGTACAACTAGTAGTGTCAGAGCTGATGCGCTGTAAAACTGTTACAAAGTCAGTGAAGTGGTGAAGATTTTTTACCATGTAAATGTATGGAGCCATGTGAGTGCATTTTTTCTCTAACTTCATGGCTTTTTATTTCTAATGTAAATAATATGCAACAACAAGGATAGAGAAGTTTGTGCAGAAAGTTGGACTTTAAGCAAAGATACAGTTGCAGCAAAAACTAGTGATTTCACCTTAAAATAAGGAGCACTTAAATAGTAATGCAATGACATTGTGACAATAACCTTTAATCTCTTGTCCAAAACACGTAAGGAGGGTCTGGTGGTTTGCATACTTTTTTAAACATGGAGTTTGGAAAACCATATATTCCTGATTATGAAGGAAAAAAAAAAAAAAAAAAAAAGTTTACTAAGTAATCCCTGGGCTCCAAGGAGCTATTCACAATCTTAACATTGAGATGTAATCTGCTGGTGATTACGTAATAACTTCCCCTCTCTGCCCATTTCAGAGTGGATATGCGATACTACAGCCAACATGCCTGGTCTTGAATTTTTGTTCCAGGTGCAAGAGCTCATTGCAATACAACCCTCTAGAGAAAACAGAAAAAGGAGAGGGAAAGGACTACCATACTTGTCACTCTGGGAGAGGCAGGGCACATTTCAATGGCTAGGGAACAGAAAGCGCAGTGTTACCCCTCTCAGGGTTAAGCGCCAGGAGCTGTGTAGGAGTTGGCAGACACAATTACGAAGCCTGAAATAACAATTGCCTTGAGAGCCAGCACAAAGTAAAAGGCAGGGGAGCAACCCACAAGTAGGAAAAGTAAAGTAACTGCAACAATAGAATGGTAAGTCTGGTCTTGCACATAACCACCAATAACCCGTTTGAGTTCTGGACACGAACTCTACACGCTAATATTAAGGACTACACAGACTACAGGAGACACTAAACAATGGGCCTGGAGCCCCCCACAGAACAAAATCACTGTTAAGCTTTTCCATGAAATACATGCCAGCTCCTATTGCACACAAAGTCAGAATGTGATTCTGTAAGTGTTGGAATTAACATTTAGGCATATCAAGGTGTCAAGAAAAAAAAAAAAAAAAAGTACAAGCATGCTGCTATTCTGCCCGTTGCAAGTGTGGAAGCACCTCTCAGTGACCTACCATCTTTCCAAATCCAGGCTACAAATAACTTTCTAGTGTATCTCAACGTGACTGATACACCACAGTACACACAGATTTTGCAGGCTGATATCTAGGATAGTCCCAGACAGATAAATCATGCATGCAAAGGAAGCCTGACACATAAGATTCACAGCATATGTGAAATTGTCTTGCTGTACATGCTCAGAGAAGTTGCACAGTAAGTACAAGCCTAGCTTCAGACTTCTTGCATGCTTTATCTGCCCATGAAGATAAATTCGACTTGTCCCAATAAATGGCATCCTGGGCATCCAGAAAGACACAGGAAAATACACGTCACGTATGTTCTTTATATGAGAAGTTGTATTGACCACATGACAGATTGTCTTAAACAAGATGTGCCATACTACATGGAATCTTCAGCACTTTCTGATATTTTTGTTACCACATCATGTTGTGATTGCATAGGAGAGTGCAGAGATCATCATCAGTCTAATGCACATGACTTTGATGGACAGAAGACACAGTGTGATTACCTAATATTTAATTAAGTTGCAACAATAGCTCTAATGCCCTTATCTTTGCCAACACAGCATCCTTACTGAAGCTTTGGGGCATACTATCAGTAACCCCTGAGACATGACACTACTGAGTCACCAGCATTGCTTCCACAGACCACAGGGATTCTTCCAGGAAGTATATTTAGAATTGTAGCAAAAATAAAGTTGGGAGAGATCCTCTGCAGGTCACTTATTTAACCTCCAGCTGTTTTCAAAGCTAGACAAGGTTGCTCAGAGCTTTGACCAGGGTCTTGTCCAGTCAGTCCAGTTTTTAGTATGTCCATGGATGGCAAGTCCACATTCTCTCTGGGAACCTGTTCCAGTATACGACCACTTTCACTTTGAATTTTTTTTTTCCCATGTACAGTTGGAACTTCTCCAGGTGCAGCTTCTGATTTTTGTCTCTTGTCCTCTTGGTGTGCACCTTGAAGAGAAGCCTTGTGCTGTCTTCTCTGTGATTCCCCTGGGGAAGCTGGCCACTGTAGTTAGATCCTGCCGCAGTCAAACCCACTTCCTCAGCTTCTCCTTGTACACTACCTGCTCTAGCCCCTGCCACCCTAGCAGCCTCTCCTGAACTTGCTCTACGCTGCTCTATGTCTCTTGTACTGGAGGACCCCAAACTGGACACTGGATATCAAATGTGGACTCACCAGTGACGCACAAAGAGCGTATACCTGCTGGGTACACTGATAACGCAGCCCTGCAGGAGTTGAAATTGCCGTGCTGAACTTCCTTTGTCCACCAGGATGGGCAGTCTCCTAGTCTCCTTCTCTGCACTCTGCTACCGGCCACAGAAGCTAGGGAGATGCAGGAGGATTATCCTCCAATAAAGGCCAAAGGAGGCATGGAGAATCTCAGCCTTTTCCTTGCTCTTTACCACTAGGTCAGTGACTAATTCTGCAGCAAATTTTCCTTCCCACGTTTTTCTTCGCCTTCCTTTTGCTGCTGTTCCTGTAAAAGCCCTTGTTGCACCTCACATTTATTCATTTTCTGTTTCAACTCCAGCCAGCTTTGGCTTTCCGGACCCTGCTCTGTCACTAAAAATACGTCTTCTGCATAAGGTGATGGCCCCGTATGGTTTGCTTACACATCTGCTATCTACTGACTGTTTTCTAGGAATGCTGGTTAAGAAAGGTGGTTGTTTTTCACCTGTGTCTCATCTTTTGAAAGTTGCAAGCATAGGCGGGTGTCTGTTCAAGCATTTATTTAGTTGGTACTACGAAAACTGCCATTATTCTAAACCATTCTTTCTTCCTTTGCTGTTTTTAGTTGTTTTGCTTCCAGTAACCTCAGATTCAGTGCAGAAGAAAAGGAAAAGGAAACTGTGTGCACAGTGGTGGTGGTGGTTAGGCACAGGGGGTTGAAACGAGGTGATCTTTAAAGTAGGTGCCTTCCAACCCAATCCATTCGATGACCCTATGCGTACACACATGCATCTGACAAGAGGAATCAAACGGTTCCTTATGCTCATAGTGCAGCTTTGACCACTGACCCATCTCTCCATGATTTTCTCTATTTTGTAGTATTTTAGCTCTGCCTAAGCAGCTTCATACGATTACCATCAAAAAACCAGCCCCTTAATGAAAGAGTTCCTTCCTATTATTCAGATCTGGACTTCCTGCCCCATCCTCTAAAGCAAAACGTACTGTACTTCAGTAATGTGGTTGATATCATCACAGCTGCATTTAAGGTTGCCTTTTTTTTTTTTTTCTTGTGGGTGTTTATAAATTTGTCAGTTTTCATTGCTGAATTGTTACCTCTCTACTTTGGGGAAACTCTAAAGTTGTCTAGGTATGATAAATGCATACTGCTATCATAATAAAGTCTTCTGACACAAGTGAGATGCGTTGTATTTAACTGTTCATTTGCCAGATTGCTCAATAGAAGCATGCTTATTTGGAGTGCATCAAATTGGTTGGCTCTCATGAGAGTGTGAAATAGAAGGTTCCAAATCAGTGCTCAACTACCCAAACATTTCCCAAACATGGTGTCATTGTCCCTTTCCCAGTTCTCTTTTTCCTTTCTGTGTTATAAGGAGGAAGGTCTGCTAAGCCACAGACCTATCTCAGGATCCCCTCTTGGTGATGAAGAGGAAAGAAAGGAGCAGGAACTGCTCCAGGAACTTTCCACACGTGGGCTAGGATCTGGCTGAGGCACACTCTCCACACCAGGGTCTCTGAATCATTCTCCTACACTTTCATGTCAGCTGGGATCCTGAGAAACTTTCAAATGTCGTGTCGCAGCTTCCCCTGGCTCGGAAGCCAAGGGCCTGTGCCATTCCAACACTGAGTTTCTTCCTCCCGTTCTTTGTGTTTCTGTGGGATATTTCCTCCCCCAGGGAAGGAAATGAGGCAGGGTGGGGGGTGTAAGAACTTTCACTGTGATTAACGCAGCAATATGTACCTCTTAAAAGTGATATTTTAGGTTCAACTCCAAACACTGCTCTTAACTCCCTTAGAATATTTAATTGAAATGAGTGGGATATATTGCTGCTCTGCAGGAGCCTTTCCCACCGCAGATAGGTATATAGAGCTGCCTATAGCTACAGTAAAGGGATTCTTCTTCTGTCATCACAGATGTGCTCTTCACAGACTCATCAGCATCTTTCCTCCTTCCAACTCCCCCAATGTGACTGACATAGCACAGGAGTTGGTGTGTGGGAGCAGCAGGCTACAGGCAGGTGATCAAAGCAGTGACTGATGAGGGAAGGCCAGGCTCTCCAGGCACTGCAAGAGGAGCATAGCAGATTAAAGCAGCTGGAGGAAGTGTCACAAACTGGTAATGGTGGTGAAGGGCTTTCATTCCCTGGGCACTGAGCAGGAAGGAATAATGGGCACATTGCTCCTTAGTTTGCTCTGTAGGGCATCTTCACAGGCTCTATGCTGCTCCGGGTGCTGTTCCTGCAACCTTACCCCACATCATTGAATTATAGACTCAATCATGGCAACTGGAGAGTGAGAGGGATGAGAAAGGTGACCTCATGAATGAAGAATAGACAGAGCAATGGAGATGAGAAGAGATAACAGCTGTGCTGAAGTGGCTAAAACACAAGCAATGCATTCTCCAACAGCGGCTGGTGAACTAAGGAATTCAAAACCAAAACACTCCTCTCTCTCTGGAAGACCAATGTTGAATTTAATCCTACAGCCACACCTGGGCAGAACTCTGTGTGACAAAGCTTTTTCCAGCCTCTCCCTCTGATTTAAGTGTGCCTCAGCTGCTACCAGTCAAATAGCTTCTGAGACCTATGAACAGGAGCAAGCTATGGTGTCTACTTCAACTGCCTCCATGCAGTCTTGTTTTTTGTAGTTTCATCCTTTTCAAGTATTTTGTCTCTCCACAAACTTCTACACTGGTCTTGAGGCGTTTTCCCTGTCAGACTTCTTCAAAGCTGTACTCCAAGGAAAGCACTATCATCCAAACTTCCCTTTTTATCACTAATTTGAAATATTCAGTGTTCTTAAGACCTTGGCTTCTGAAAGCAGATGATTAGATGTCAATCTCAGCTTCCATTAATGAAAACACTTATTTTGCTCTGCATTTGGGAGAAAAGTTTGAAAGTATCAAAGATGAAAACTGCAGGCTCTAAAACCATCAACACACAACATATTCTTTCGAGAGACTATTTTCACACAGGATTTTATTTGCCTCGTGACTTTTGACCAGAGGCTTGGCTGCAGATTTCAGTTTCCCTCACACAGGAGGCAGACAGGAAGAGACACCTCTGAGCAGAGACTGGAAACCCCCAAATGTCCAATGTCTTCTGACAGACTGTCCTGGCAAACATGCCTTGCACCTTAACACTTCTGTACAGCAAGATCCTGTGCAGAAACACCATTTTCTCCCTCGTTGGTGCTAACACACCATCACGACCGTAGAAGCCATACGCCCAGGTCCGAGCCCTACCAGTTACACACGTTGGCAACGACAGGCCGCTACCTCGCTGGGTGTTTCTCCTTTTTAAAAACAAACCAACAAAAGCAACCCCAAACCCCTCCTGATGGCTTCAGAAAGTTTCAGGGAGCCTCCTCCACCCTGGGGACCACCAGCTCCCAGGGAGACGCCCTGCACACACCTTCACACCTCCCAGACCCGGGCCCTGCCCGCACCAGGCGGTTCCCCCGGCCACCTCCAGCCCTCAGAGGCACCGACGGGCCGGGACCCCGAGCCCTGAGCCCACCGCCGGCCGGCGGCGGCCCGGGAGGCGGCCGTACCCCCTGCCCCTGTGGAGCCCGCACCCCACCCCCAGCCCCGGGCGGCGGAAGTGTGTGTAGGGGGCAGTATAGGAATTTCCTGTGACGTCCCGGCCCGGACTCCATTAGGCTGCAGCTGGGCTGAGAGGAGACAAACCCGGCGGGCAGCGAGCGGAGCGGGCCGGGCGCCTGGGGCTGCCGGGCGGGGGCTCAGGGCAGCGGCGGCCGCCATCGCCAGAGGGAGCCCCGAGCGGGCGGCGGCGCTGCCTCCGGGACCCCCGGGGGCGCAGGGCCCCGCTCCGCCTCCCCTCACCCCCGCCGCCCCCCGCCTCCCCCTCCTCGCCCCCCCGGCTTCCCACCACGGCCGCTCTCGGCGAGGAAACTCTGGCCTCCGCTTCCTCCTCCTCCGACTCGGACACCGGCGGAGCCTCCCCGCCCCCGCGGAAGAAAGCCCGGGCCTCCCCGGCGGCGGCGGCGGAGGGAGCAGGAGAGCCCGGGGCTTCCGCGGGCAGAGCAGGCCTCACCTCGTCCCAGTCCCCCTCGCTCCCCGCCGGGCTCGCCCCCGCCGCCGCCCCGCTCAGAGGCAGCAGCAGCGGCAGCAGCAGCGCTAGCAGCAGCAGCAGCAGCAGCGGCGGCAGCGCCATGCAGGCCAACGGGGCAGGAGGGGGTCAGCAGCAGCAGCAGCCGCAGCAGCCGCCGCAGGGCCCGGAGCTGGGCTGCCTGGGCGCCCAGAACGGCGAGGCCTCGGCGGGCACCACCGCCGGCGACCAGCTGGCCCACGCCAACGGGCTGCTGCCCTCGGCCAACAGCGGCGGCGGCGGCAGCCCCGGCGGCCTCAGCGTCAACAACGGGGTGCCCGCCGCCGGGGGGCCCGGCCCGGCCGCCGCAGAGCTGGGGGGCGGCGGCGGGGGCAGCGCCCTGAAGAAGAAGAAGCGGCTCTCGCAGTCCGACGAGGACGTGATCCGGCTGATCGGGCAGCACCTCCACGGCCTGGGCCTCAAGTAAGTGGCCGCGGAGGCGGGGAGGGCGAGCGCAGCGGGGGGCTCCCCCCGAGTGCCGGCGGCTCCCCCCGCCCCGACAGGAGGGCCTCCGGGGGACCGGGAGGGATCCCCCGCGACGGGGCCGGGGCCGGGGACCCCCCTCGCGTGTCGCCGTCCTCCGAGGGGGCAAAAGCTGCGCTGTCGGCCCGCTGCGAGGGGGGAGCGGTGCGGGGGCAGCTCTCTCTCCGCGGGGCAGGCCCGCCTGCCAAAATGGAGCTGGAGGCGCCTTCCCCTGGGCCGTGCCCGTCGCCTCTCGGGAGGGACAGGCCGGGAGCTCCCAGGGCAGGGGACGGCAATATGGAAGTCGGGTCTGATAAGGCGGATCGATAGCGATGTGTTAGCGGGGGAGAAGTTAGCTGGTGAGCGTAATGGAGCCCGCAGCTGGGCGGGCGGGGGGGGGGGGCTTTCTGCAGATGAGCTCCCAAGGTTTCGCCTGTCAGCTGGCAGAAATTAAACTGCCACTTAAACGGGCTGTTTTGTTTTTCTGCGTGAAACCCTTCATCCCTGCGAACGGTGAAGGCCTTTTGCAGATTTGTTCCGGCCACATGTTTTTGATAATAATCTTATCTGGGGACTAGGCTGTTGGCTGTTGAAATCGGAATAAGGAAAATAATTTTACAGTGGAGCAAGCGAGGCCTAAGAATTTAATCACAACGTTTTTGTGCGTGTGTGAGTAAAGCTAAAGGCAACACATCGTCATGTGGGAGCAGGAATCCAAAGTCTTCACGTAGCTACCGCAAAACAAGTCTTCAAAACACTGCGGGACGGGTCAATTATAAAGAACTTAGTACATAAAATAAATTGCCCCTGACACAAGAAGCAAGTTTACAGCAGCAGACAACTCGTGACTGTTCATAGACGACACCACAGTAAATAAGCTATTTTTAGTGTAAAAGGGGGAGGGCTTACAGGTTCGTGAGTTTGTTTATTTTATTTTAAGGAGCCCATCTTCTGATACATGATGAAGAAAAAATTAGGCCTGTTGTAGATGCAGTGGCTCTCTGTGTTGTTTTATGGGAGGTGGGGAGGGGGGCAAGGGTTAGTAGCCAGGAGCTAACAGGTTTATGGTCTGTCTCTTCCTTCACGAAGCCTATCTTCTATGCAGGGCTGGCTGTTTGTGGTGGCTGGTAAGTCACATACTTCATGGTACTTCAGTAAAGCTCTCAAACTAATTGATGACTTGTTTTAGACATAGGCAGCTGTTTACATGTCTCAGGCAACTGAGATAATCTTTTGGACAAGTGTCTGAATCTGGTCATAGTATTCTTACTTTATTAAGCTTACGTTTGAATATGGCTAACTGTTATCATAGCAGGCGGTGTATTTGTGAGGGTAAAACTGGTCGGGTTTTTTTACACTGTATCTCTCCTGCAGCCAGACTGTTGATCTTCTCATGCAAGAGTCAGGATGTCGTTTAGAACATCCTTCTGCTACCAAATTCCGCAATCATGTCATGGAAGGAGAATGGGATAAGGTAACGTAGGGATTATAGGACTGTATTAACCACTGTTTAAATTCATAGTATCTATGAGAGTATTCAAAATTCACCTTCCTTATATACTTTCTGTTTTGTTTTTTTTTTTTCTTATGCCAATTTCTGCAGGCTGAGAACGACCTGAATGAACTTAAGGCCTTAGTGCATTCTCCGCATGCAATTGTGGTAAGAGACACACTTGAACTCTTTCAGAGCTGAATAGTTGGACTAGCTGTAGTAGTATAATCTTGTACTGTGGAGCTAGTTGTCCATAGTTCCTGTTTTCTTTTTTAAGTGGCTTGCATGCTGTCTCAAACATCATAATAATTTTAACTTTTAATTCATTTTTGGAATGTGAGATAGGAGGCCCAAAAGTATGAAGACTAGTATTTGGTGTTCTGAGTATTTAAATGTTGCTAGGCATACTTAACTGATAAAATATAAATCCTCTAACAGTCCTAAAATAAGTCAGTTTCCATAGAAATTGCTTATGTCGAATACTAATTTCAAATTTGAAATAATTCTCACAATTGCTGTGTTTATTGGAGTTAGATTCTCTTAAGGAAAGAGAAAAATTTGGAAGTAAAAGTAATATAAATGTGAAGTTGGCATTGTAATAGCACATCCCAGGAATACAGAGGCTGCTATAGAACAAGAACAATACTGTTGCTTTTCCAGATGGCTTCTAAAGGGCAAATGTATTTGTATTGCTGTTTGGGATTTTATTTAGAGCTTTTTCTCTTCGGATGGCTTTTTTCAAAGATGAACCTAGAAACAGACATTTGCAGATCCTGTGACTTGACAATTACAATGGCTGTTAGGATATCTGTTACTTTGAGGAAAGTGTTTCTTGGTTTGTTTTTTTCTGTCTTGAGATCAAAAATGACCGCTTAGCTCTGCGGACTGATTGCTTGTTCTGCTGTGTTTATTTCATTGTTTTAATGACATGAAGTTAGGACAACTATAGTTACTTAGGAGGACAAAAAAGTGGCAATGTTTTTTGAAGTGTCTGTGCCTGTAAACAATGAAGAATCAGCTGATGGCTGCTTAGTTCTACTTCTAGCTGATTCATTTGTTGTCAAGACTATTTCCTGTCTGGTGGGGGAGGGAGAGAAAGAGAGAGAACAGGAAGTGAAGTAGGAAAAACAGATGTTTAACAAAACATCAGAGAAGTTCTACTTGAAAAGTGCACATTCTGTTCTGTTAATCTGACCAAACTTAACGCTTCTTAATTAGACCAGTTGTATACTTTTTCCTATCTCAAAGACTTGATGAAAGTAAGACTTACTGTTCAAGTAGTTTAGAATATTGTATGTAGCTTTTGATAGCTTATGAAGACTGAAAGTATAAAACCACTGTGCATGAATATGAATGTGGTCATTTGAAGCAAATTTTCTCGTGTTTCTAACTTTAGAAGGTTCTTCATAGTATTCAAGTGTTCTATGTCTCTGAGAGTTGAGAGGGTTTAACTGTGTATCACCACCGTACTCTTCCCAAAAACTTATTGGGGGGCAAGGGACTCTTGTCATCTGCTATCTTGGACATCTTTGAAAGCACGCTCCTGTTCTTTAATGTTCTTTAATGCTTAAATAACACTTGGTACAATAGAGATACTTGATTTAAACTGAATTTTACCTAAGACAATTCTTAACTACTTAAGTTGTTCTTTTTCTATATTTTTATCTGATTGAAGACAGATAAGTTTTAAACATTCTATGTCTTCCGTAATATGACAATATTAATTTGCAAAGATAAGCACAGTTCTCTCTGTCCTCACCACCCCCCCCCCCCCCTTTCTTCCCTGTTTTCTTGTATGTGATTTGAAATGATGGGTGGGAATTATTGTAGTCAGCAACTGGAAAACTAGTACAAGACCGTTACAGGTAAGAAGGGATGCTTTATACTCTGTAGGTAATCCAGACTGCAGTGAAGACAGAGCTAATGAAGGTGACATGTCCAAACAAGATGCTGCTGCTCATTTTCAAAAACAGAAAATAAGATTTTTGGTTTTGATTGACTCCTGACCTGTTACTCATACTGTATGACTGGATGTCTTAAAAATGTGTACGCACAAGAAGAGTGGGTACCTAGAAGCTTAGATGACAGTGTTTAACAAAGTGGGGTGTGTGTGGTTTGTATGTTTTTTTTTTCTTTATGTGACCTGGTTGAAATAACAAGGATATGTAACTTCTTTTGAAATGTCTATTCAGTGAAGGCATGATATATGTACTTTGAAAACTCTACTTCTGCTTTAGTTACTGTGTTTCTGCAAGGTGCTATAAGTTCTACAGTTGGTAACACTGATGAGATGTCTGCTCTCAATTTGTAAACTTCTGATGCATTTTAAAATAAGTGGTGTGTGGATGTATGTGTGGGAAGTCTACTATTTCTGTTTGCATCAACACAACTGATGGCTGTATACTATCAGTATAGTCTGATTAGTCATGTTTATTTTTCCAGCATATAGGATACAGCTGTCTTGAGACAAACTGTAGGAAAACCTCAGAGTTGGTTCAAGTATGTTAATTACAATTTTTCCTTTGGTTACACATAGGAAATATCAGCTGTAAGCCAGCCCAATGTTTTGCTTAGTGTAGGGCTACTCAGACATACTATAACATCTGTCTTGGGTAACTATTTAGCCATGGGAAGGAATCTGGGGATCACATGTTTAATTATAGTATAGAATATACTTTTCAGTTGTCTGCACTTCTTTTCACTTATTTGGATTTTTCCCTAAGTTCTGGAAGTATACAACCTGCAGCAGGCAATACACCATAGGTTACCTGTCTTGTCATGTGAGTGAAGTGCTCCACCTGCCTGTAGGGTGCGTGCCTCTTGCTACCAGCATCAGGGGCAGACTCCCATTGGAATGAATTACGTTTTAAGTGACAAGACTTGGTATGGTGGAAGCCTTGTTAAATTCTATAGGGCAGAAAATAGTCTGGCATTATTTCTATTTTTTTATCATTTCTATTTTTATCAATTATTCTTACATTATCAAATCTTATATTTAATTTTGGGGTGGTTTTAAGTGTTTTTATGTTTGTGTTGTACTTTCACAAGTCTACCAAAGTACTAAGGATAAAAGTAAGGGAAACAGGAGTTTTAGTGCTGCAGATCTATAAGCAGATAGCTACTGTGTTGAGTGTATGTCTTGAAACATCAGGTGATGATTTGAGCATGTCTTTTGGTTATCTTTCATTTCAAAGAAGAGTTGTTTCAGCAGCATTTGTGTTTATTTTAAAATATCCATTCTTAGTATAGAAATGAAATTGTTTTGGAATTTGTCAAGATACGGAGGTCATGAATAACAAAATCTAATCCTTAAAATTAGGTTCTTACGTGCCTTGGTCTTTAAACTCCTAAAGATTCGCTACTGTAACCAGTGATCAGAATGGCTTATTTTCTTGACTATGGTGGGATTCTTGTCCTGTCATTTTTTACTGCTGTTTTGCTGAGGCTTTTACCTGTAGTTAGTACTGGTGAATAGTGCTTCAGTTAGTACTGGTGTATATAAAACTTCCTAGAACTTAGGTTCTGCAAGGGGCTTTATTAATAAGAGTTAGTAAAGAACTAAACATACATGTTAGTAATTGAAGACTGTAGTTTGGAGAAAGTGAAATGCTAATAGTATATACACTTAAACCAGACCAAAACCACAACTCTAGTTGTATTAATTCTGTCTTCATTTTGTCCCAGGATGACCAGAGGCCCAGCTTACACTTCTATAATAGCTTCTGGAAATGGTGAAGTGATGCACTTTATCCTCTTCCGCTCCATAGAGTTGAAAGACAGGATGAAGTGGTACTAACTGAACAAGAGTAGTCACAGCTATGATGATTCTGTTGTATTGGGATTCTTCCATGGCTTCTGTAGATTGAAGAATCGTTGCTATAAGCTAAGTGATGGTAGCATCTGGATTTAAGTTCTTCAACAGTGAGGAGTGTAATGATGTTGAATTTCCATTGCAAACGCTGAAATGAGAACAACAAATCCCAGGCACTTCTGTTATGTTGTACGTGGTCCAATTTGGATTATAATAATTCTCATTTCCATTTTTCAGAAGTCAGCTAATGAATCTGGATAATGAGTAAGCTGTATTTGTGCGTGCATTGCAGCTGATCAGTTTTATGCTCATTGTGTTCCACTTAAATAGTGGGGTTCTTGCTTTTACTCCACAGTTGTTAGTATTATAACTGATTATTTTTCATACTAGAAGAAATTCCTTGGGCTCTAGAAAACAGGTTGTATTCAAAGTGGTCTTATTTACCTGAGAAGATGGTACTGCAGGTAATTAGCACTGCTTTTACTGGGGCATATAGAAGTAGTTGAGAGAAAATGAAGGCAAAAGTAACTTATTCAGTGCCATGTTTGTTAGACAAGAGACAGCAGTTGCACAAAAATAAGCAGTAGGAGGGAAGGAGTGCCCTGATATCAAAAATGTTGTGAAATACAAGGTCACCGAAGTCTGACTTCTTGCTTTAAGGAGGCTGTATTCATAGTGTTGTTTGAGCATACTGTAGGGTAAGGTTTGGAGCATTTATCAAAATAGCATAGAAAATCTATTTAGTTTCCCTATCAACACTTTTGATAGCATGAAGCCAGGGACTGCATTCTACGATTTAAAGCTGATTATCTTTTATTCTCATTCTCCATTATGTGAACAGTAGAATTTTACATGAAGTGTGTGGTAGTACATTGTTTTGGATGCTTTTGTATTCTTAATATACCAACGTTGCACGTGGCACTGTGATCTGTCTTGGAAGTTATATTTTCTAAATCAAAACTGAAGTTATGTTTCTCTGGATGATTTGGCAACAGCGTTCTGCAGGGTAGTGTTCCTGTAATGGTTCCATGCAATTGGAGCTGGGATTGTCAATGCAAAAAATGTTTTGTAGGTTTTACTTTTTTTTTTTTAACTTTCCTCTAAAGAAATTAAATTGACATGCCAGGTTCTAAAAGTATAAGAGGGAGTAATTAGTAACCATATATGTATCTACCTTTAAGGAAGAAGACTATAAATTTAGTAAGCACTATATGTAGTGACTAGAGAAGAACAGTTGGAGGAATTATAGTTTCTGTTACAAACTGGAAATATGAGGCAACTTTTACGTGGTTATCATCAATGTCAGGTGACAAAGAGGAAAGAAAAATTGTATGTGACTACTGTCTGAGCACCTTCATCCATCCTTCTGAGCTAGTACGCAGCTGGGAAAGGAAGGTCTCTCCTACTGCTGCTATGTAAGCAGTGTGAGGTCTACTGGCCTAGTGCATGGAATCAACCACTGAGGTCAGCATGGGTTTTTGGTTTTGTTTGTTTTTAGTTCTCTACATATCTTCAAAACATTATAAAGCTGCTGTTTTACCTGGAGGAGGGAAAGAAACAAACAAACAAAAAAACCCTGTGCAATGATGCTCTGTTTTCACATATAGTTCTAACAATTTCAAATAAATTAAAGAGATGGATAGGGGATGTAATACAGGAATGTGTATTGCATAGAGAACAACAGAGTTCAACAGACATGTTTGAACATAACCTTTTCTATGCAATATTATACGCTTCACAAAGTGTTGAGGTAATTTAATAGCATTGTATGTAGAAATACTATTCTTTCGAAGAACTGAGTATTTCTGGAAGTTGAAATTGCTTTGTTTTTTAACTTTAGTTTTTACAGGTTTGAAGCCTTAAACTTTCATGTAAATGTTAATAGGACAGGGGCATCTCAAACTTCCCAATTAGCCCTTTATTTAAGGAGGCTAGCAGTGTGTTTGAAACTAACAAGTAAACA
Source organism: Heteronetta atricapilla (assembly GCA_011075105.1). Lineage (NCBI taxonomy): Eukaryota > Metazoa > Chordata > Aves > Anseriformes > Anatidae > Heteronetta > Heteronetta atricapilla. The sequence continues at coordinate 34,884,793 of CM021733.1, forward strand.
TTGACCAAATATGAGCATGAAAACAGTGAGGTACTTGAGATCTGACGAAGCAAAGGAAACTGGTAATTGAAATGGTCATGTATTCACTAGAAAAGCAAATGTGTTTTGCTGCATTTGATGTTTGTTCTGTTTCTCACTGGTATGTTTAAGAATGTACATTTTCTTCTAACTTGGTGAGACTTCTTAACAAGAGGAAGAAGACATCTTTAGTCAACTGCTAGCAGTAATGCAAACTATGACTAGTTTGCAAACACCACAATGCAATATAAATGAATATATAAATACATATAAATGAATACATAAATACATATAAATGTAATATAAAATATATGAACATATAAAAATATGCAAATGTTGACTAGTTGGTTTTCTTCAGAAACAGTCAAACTATTTAAGATCTTAGTATAAATAGAAATTTCTAGGACTTTGGCTTTTTGAACATAATAAATTAATGCCTGCTTTTTTTATCCGTAGATATTAGTTGTTTGAGCAGCAGGCTTGATTATTGTTTTTTTTAAATAATCAAAAATGGTACAAGATGAAAATAAAACTATGAAACAACGGTGATTACTTCTGATAAAAGTGAAGTGATTCTTAAGTGTAGGAAACTGTGGGTTTTTTTTCCTTTATATTCCTGAAAAATGATAAAACACCCAAGGAAAACAAATTAACATGTAACTATAAAACATGACAATTAAAAAAAATTGACACTGCCTGAGGTCTTATGTTATGCAGCTATGCAAACAATCCATGTCAGCTTTGGTGTAAGCAGTTTGAGAACTTGTTGAGTTGGCCTGCTGTGTTCTGTGCTGCCATGCAGTCTTAAATGTGGGGTTAGTTGCTTCTTTCTTGTTAGAATATAAGACTGGGAAGCCTATCTGATTCCATGTTTGGAAAACAGAGAAAAGGGTGTGAATATGAAATTGAGACAACTTGAAGGGGGGATCTGAGAAATGAGGTAGGAGGATACCTACATCAATAACTTAATTGCTATAGTGTTGTTGAAATCCAACAAAAAGAAATTGAGTGATGAAACATTACATATAGTTTGATTTCTGAAGGGCATAGTAGAATGCTTTCTACTGTTCTGTTTAGGCTCAAACGTTTTCTGAAACTTCAGTCAACCTTTTTCCCCTGACTGCTGCTTTCTGTCATGTCAGAGGATGAAGTTTTTGCTGCTGCAGCAGAAGTACCTGGAATACCTGGAGGATGGCAAGGTCCTGGAGGCACTTCAAGTTCTACGCTGTGAACTGACACCTCTGAAATATAATACAGAACGCATTCATGTCCTCAGTGGGTAAGTGTTCGGACTTTGAGAGCTCTTTCTATGGATTTTTGAAGAAATGCTGTAGCTTTTGTTAGGTTGTGCTGTCTCTTTAAAAAAAAAAAACCCTCACAGTTCTAACGCTATTACCCTTTTGATAAATAAGCAGTAGTGAGATGTGCTATCTAAAGTGGTAAGTAAAGAATAGCATTCAGTAGATAATGTTGATAATGTTCTGTCTTATATGCATCAAAATAATGATGTGATTTATGTATTGGAACCCAAATGAATACATGCATGCTCGTCTGATCTTGAGAATTATTAGTTAGTCATCTTACAACTGAATAAGCATGCTTAAGTAGGTGAAAATAGCCTGGATTGTTCTTATATGAAACTACTACGTTTTTAACTTTCCAAAAACCTCTTTGGGGTTCTTTTTTTCTACGGACAATATGTAGCTATCTGTTGTGAAATGTGTGTATGTGTTCCTTGCCTCTGTTCCCATCAGTCTAAGCTTAAGTGATTTCAAAATACATGAACTGGAATCAAATTGAGAATGTTATTTATCGTGTGGAAAGTGGGAAGAATGTTTCCAAAAAGACTTGTTTTGTTGGTGCATGTATGCTTTTTATTTTCTTTATTTTTAACAGGTATCTGATGTGTAGCCATGCAGAAGACTTGCGTGCAAAAGCAGAGTGGGAAGGGAAAGGAACAGCTTCCAGATCTAAACTTTTGGACAAACTCCAGAGTAAGATGTTCTGGTGTTTAGAATTTATTCCTGCCTCTGTAAATCCAGTACGCATTAGACAATGACGTATTCCAGGGAATTGATTCTAATTGCACTTACTAGTTGTTTCTTTATACTTCTTGGTTAAGGCACCTAAAGGCACCCGTATTAACATTTTGTTCTTCTATACCTAACCTGCAGCTCTCATTTCTTAGCTGTCTTGCATGCATTAATAATACAAGTTGATGATTAAATGCCTGTTTTGGGGTTTGGGGAAGGTTGTTTTGTATATGCCAGCTATATGGCAAAGTTGAAACTAAGTATGTCCTGGAACCACTGTGAATACTAGTACTGATTAATAGTGGTCTGAGACTGTAGTCTCTGGATTTTGGTTTCTGCTTTAATTTCTTGTGGCTGTTGAAAAACCATGAATTATGCAACTAGAATACTATGCTGTAAAAAAAAAAAGTTCATTTTGATAGTACTAATTGAGAATTCCTCAAATGAACGCAATTGATACTGTTTTATAACTTCACAGATTTTGTTAAATACTGTGTTGCAAGTGAGTTTGTATAAATTATGCTTGCTTGTCAGGACAGTATATACAGTAACTACAAATAACAGCTCTGCTTACCAGAAGTTTATGCTTGTAATTCGGGATGTACACGTTTTACAAGGATACGTGTGAATATGATAAGCTGTGTGCACTCTTTTCTTGTAGCTTGTAAGCTTTATTTACTAGTTTATTCAAAAAACATTCAAATCAAGAAATGCTTTTACTTTTAATTTGGTTTTGATAAATGTATTTTTCAATAACTTTTTTTAAAGCATACCTACCCCCATCCGTGATGCTTCCTCCAAGGCGTTTACAGAACCTGCTCCGTCAGGCTGTGGAACTACAACGGGACCGGTGCCTATATCATAATACCAAACTAGATAGTAATCTAGATTCTGTCTCGCTGCTTATAGATCATGTTTGTAGTAGGTAAGAAGCCCTTACTACTTTTAAGTTGGACAGCAATGTCTTTATTTCTTAAAGCAATTCAATTGTACCTAATGTTTAGAGAAGTACAAAAAATATTCTATTCTGGTTTAACAGCAGTTGACTGGGAAAAGGCAATTCTTGATAAACCAGTGAAGGGGGGGATGGAGTAGAAACTGTGTATGAAAGGCTTTGGTAGTTGAATATGGGGTAACAGGGTCAGACTGAAACTTTAAAAAAATTAATCAGGTGGGTATGAATAGAATATATTACTATTCTAAGCCTTAACTGCTTGTTGCTTATTACTTTAGGTAGCCAGTCTGTTTATACATCAGTACATGATTTCTGTTTTGACTGGAGAATCATTTATATTACTTATTCAGAATCTGCTTTTAAGCTTACTGGAATGCAAAAAGACTGCCGAAGCACACTTTGTAAAATCAACTTTCAGCTTTTGATAGTGGACAGCAAGGTGCTTTTAGACACAAGTTTGAACAGAGTAGAAATGTGCAGAAAACACTTGTTTAATATATACTATGAATGATTAAAAAAAAAAAGAAAATAGTGCTTTATAAGGTAGTTAGAACTGAGTGTATCTACATACATATCAGTGTTGCTTCTGAACCTTAGAAATATCATACAGTAGACATAAGCAAGATGATGTTGGGGTGTTGTGTTTGTTTCCTTCTTTATTTTTAACAAATACCTGACTTGAATGGTTTTCTTCATCCATTGAAAAGTTGGCCAAGGATTTAAAAAACTACATGTAGCTTTTATAGAACACTGCTGTGCGTGGTGTAATACAGGAAATAAGGTGTAGGACACCTAGAAAACGGGGGCCATATATGATACCCTTGCATGTTTTTTCATGCAGTAGGCTAACACTTGGGTTTACAGAGGACTCCTTGAATTAAGGTTAGTTCATCTGAGGAAGTTAAGTACTGTCTGATAAACTTTGTTTTTAGAAAATTTCTAAACTCGGTTACTTTGACTATTTGGAATCTGTTTTTAAAGCTGCACTCCTCACTGACGTCGTCTTAAGGTTTTAAAATTGTTATAGTTGGTACTTCATTCAGGAAACTTTCTCTAGACTAATTTTTATTTGGCTACATCACATTAGTCAAATGTCCACACACAAGAGAAACTGTTAGAATATTTCCCAATTTAAGAGCTATTGGAAATGATTAGATACAGGAATTGTGGCTTCCCTATTTCAGAAGCAAGTCTTAAAATCAGACCAACAGAAAGTGGTTTAGTCTTTCCACAAGTCCATAAATAGCACTGGATATTCTGTAGGGGGTTTAATGTGATCAATCAAACCTTAAAGAGCGTTCATGTCACCTGTAAAGAATGTGGTATACTGAAGATGGAATAAATAGATCTGGATATAAAAGATGCTATAGGTGACAAAGCTGGACTTGATTTCCACCTATATGAATCTACTTGCTGATGGAAAAGTTTGGCCAAACTAATACGAAACAAACAAAACATTTCAAAATAAAGGCTTCCATTCTGTCCTCAACTCAACCTATTGTACCTACCTATTGCAGGGGTCTGAGATCAGTATGTGGTGTGCTGTACATGCTGCAATGCTTGGGCATAATGAGGTGAGTTAAAGACAGTGGAAGCCAAAATTTGATTAAACTGACAGAAGTAACAGTAGCGTAATAGTTTAGACAACTTAAAATTCTGTAATATCTTAATGATGGATCACTGACAACTTTCCCATGTTAGTTAGAATCAATATGGTTTGGATTTCTGGCACTATTTTGAGCAAGCATGCTCGAATTGCACTAATGGGTAAAAATGTTTAACTAACTCTTCACTAATCACTTCATAAGAGTGGAAGGTAGAAGGGAGAAGCTGCTGGGAGTGAAGGTCAGACATTCAATCTTACTGTGCATCAGATTTTGGGAAAGAATTGATGCTCTTGGGGGTGATCATTTATATTTGTATATATATAAAGTACGTATGTATGTGTATATTTATACACATACATTTTATTTTTTACCTTGAGAATCTTCAGGCTATGTGGTTTGTTTTCATTCCCCCCTTCCCCCCAAATTCTCTCTTCTAGCTTTCATGTAAATATACTGCAGTCTGAATTTACAAATAATGAAACCCAAATGAGAACTGAATGCTGTTGCATTCATGCATGCTTCTACTAGGTCAGTGTAGCATTTTTGGAAAAGAACGGTTGTAGAAATTGAAAAATAAATCTTCCATTCTACATAAAGGGAATAGAAAAGCATCTGTTTGGTGTTAAATTTAGAATTTTGAACTTCTTTATATACAACAGTAGATAACTTTATTAAATATTTTGAGTATGTGAACAACATGACTCAACTGTATTGTGCAGAACAGAACAATTGGAAATAGAACCAAAAAATGCCCAAACTTTAAGCTACTAATTACCTAGACAAGAAACTGTTGAATGACTGCAGCATTATTTAATGTATTCTTTGCTGTTTGTGAAGCCAAACATGCTGGATTGTTTCATTAGTTAGATCACAGCTCCCACAGAAAGTTCTGACTGGATTGTGAACAGCATGGTTCAACATGGAGTATATATTCAGCAACTGTATCAACTGTGCTTGCTATCCCTTTTAGGAACCTAAATGCCACCTTACTCTGAAAATTATGTGCTCCAGCATTACACTGCTTCTTTTTCAATGTCTTTAAGAAAAGCAGCCAAGGTTTTAACCTTTACAATATAAGCACTTCTTTTCTATAGAGTATTTATTTTAATGAAATATGCTGAAAAGACTTTCCTGAGACACAGTGTGCCCCTTGTACTTTGTATGAGTTATGGATAATGAATCTTACTTTCCAGAAGGAATTGCTGCTCTGAGGAAAAACATTAACTTATTGTAATATGGCTAAATAATAATAAAACCTGTAGGTACATGTGTAAGGACTTGTCTAACCTCCCTCAAGGCTTCAAGGAAGACAAATTTTCTTTCATGTGTGGGGCTTTTTTACCTCGGGCTCAGGGTCGTTCTAGTGACAATCAGCTCCTGGTCAGCTTAAGGCAGAATAAGGCAAAACAGGCCTTTGTATACTCACTTTTTGTAGAAAAACATACCCAAGGAAGCCAAACACAAATACGTATATATACAACATGGTTATCCTCTTCTGTCATAAGACAGGGAGTGAGGGACAGTATGGTGGCTTAGCATTGCTCAATGGTCTTAAAGCATACGCTAGAAAGCATCTTCTAGTAAAAGAAAATAGACTGAGAGAATGTAGTCACCATATTAAGCAGAAGTTCCTGGTTTAAAAAGTATTTTCCAGGTATCCGTCAGCCTTGCAATCACCACATTGCATTTTAAAACACAAATGTGGAAGTAATTTTTTTTAGGCTAGCTATCTCCAGTGATAAATGAAATCGTATGTTCACAGAGATCACTGTTGTTAAGTAGTCCCTTCATGGCCCCGTAGAGTTGTGTTGCTTTGTGCTGGGCACCATAAAAACTCATCATAAGACTAAAACCCTGTAGCATCCCTGCAGTTCAGAAAGTGTCAATGGTTAGGCAACTAACATCTAGCCCATCTGATTGGGGGGGGCTGGAACTAGATGATATTTAAGGTCCCTTCCAACCCAAAGTGTTCTATGGTTCTAGGTTCTATTTTGTTATGTTTAAAGTTGTAGGTGGTATTCTGCAAAGAAAGTATTAAAAACAAATAAAAAAAAAACACTGCATGATCACATTCAAGAAAAAAAACTTTGTTAATTTTATTCAACTTTTATCTAAAATTGTTTCTAAGGGTTTTGCAAGATATAGCTCAGATACATAAAGTTTACAAGTAAATAAAATCCTTCATGTATGATTCAATGAGTATGTGACTCTTAGTATGTTCTGTATATTCAATATGACTCTTAGTATATTCTGTATATCATAAAAGTTTATATTAATAAGCTGTTACTGCCATAATGAGGTCAGTTTTATTCCAAGTTATACAAAGCATAATGAATTATGTGAGAGGAGGAAGAGTAGTTATAAGCTTTTAAGATGAGTTATGATTGCTTGGCGATACGAGGTTTTTACCAGATAAGATGCTTCGTTCTGTGCTTATTTGAAGCAGCTGTTAACTGAGGACTTTTTTAAGTGGTCTGGCTTCTAAATACATTTTTGGCTTGCTTTTTTTTTTTTGATTGTTTGTTTTTAATCTAGCTAGTAAGAATTATCTCTTACTGCTTTCTTATTAATCTGTTTAATGTGTTCTCTTCTTTTTTTCCTAGGAAACAGTTCCCGTGCTACACACAGCAGATACTAACGGAGCACTGTAATGAAGTGTGGTTCTGTAAATTCTCGAATGATGGCACTAAACTAGCAACAGGATCTAAGGACACAACTGTTATTATATGGCAGGTTGATCCAGTAAGTGTGCAGCATGTGTTAAAATGTGTATGACTTCATTCCCCTCCCTCCCCCTTCGCTCTCCACTTTCTCTTGCTAGGATGGCTTGAATTTTGTGGGACAGGCTAATATGTACTGTAGCCTACTGACTGGCATATTTGTCTGGGATGTAAAAAAAACCTGAAGATCACAGTCAATATAAGATAGTGAAGACACTTGAATACGTGATGCCTGAATGTACCAGGCATTATTAATGCCTGAAGCATTGGCTGCCCTGGGAACAGGAGATCCCTGTGCCCCTAACCAGCACTGCTACATAGAGTCTGCTGGTGCCTTCCAGGGGAGCTTCTCAGCTTGAAGGCCATGAGAAGCATTGGGAGAGAGTGGAAGGAGCATGGCAGTGATGAGAAACGATCTCTTCTAGAACTTCTAAGTCACTAAGAGTACTTCAGATAGGTGACTAAACCTCTTCAGTGATACTGTTACTGCTAGAGTATTTGAGCTTAAATAACTATTTCACCATTTGCTACATTATTTGAGTAATAAATTGTATGTGCTTAGGGTTTCATTGTACCACTGTGCTAGTTGCTATTGTGTGATTTGCTTTGTTTTGAGATGAAGATTCAAACAATTTGCAGAATTCACTGACACACAAAGGTATACCCAGCCACTTCCATAGACCATGTCTTTAGCTTTTGATGCTAACATGTGGCACTATTCCTCTTATATTAAATATCCATACTGATACAAGCTTTATATTTCCTACCAGTATCTATACTTAGGTAAATAAAAAGCTTAAGCAGTGAATCTAGGGCTGTTTTAAATTGTGTTTTAGAAATATCCTAGAGTATTTCTGTATATTTCATAACTGACAACTGTGAATGAACGCTAAGTGGAAGATGAAAGGCTTTTGTAGTCCCATAGTAGCTTTCAGTAGGATTTAAGAGCAGAAGTTGGTTTTCTCCCACTCTGGGTTAGGAAGCCATATAATTTTGAGTCCTTTCTTCTGTTTTGAAGGTAGGAGAACTTCAAAAGGTAGGAGAATGCCAGAGATAGGAGCATACTATTTTAAATAAGGTATTCTTCCACATAGTAATTTCTCTACTGTGTAAAGAATCCTTTGTTTCCCCCTTTTTTTCCATCACCCCTTCCTAAGCATGATAATCTTGCTTCCTTGTCTTTTCTTCATTTCATGTCACTAAATTCTTATTTCCTTTTAAGACCTATCTACATCCCTTCTAAACTCTTATCCTGTGCTTCTGTTTTCATTTTCATTTGTTCATTTCACTGTTCTTACGCAGATTCAGCAGCATTAAATAATGCCTTGAATGAGATAGGTTTGTGTGTGGAATGCATTATTTGACTTACAAAGTGCAGTAGAATCTCTAGAGCACAACGGATGGGCACAGCAGGGATATCTATCATGCATCTTCTTTGATAGAGCTCTCCTTTAACTTGTTTCCTACAGAAACTTTTCTTCTTTACTGCTCTTTCTAAAAGCCATCGACAGGTGTTTTGCTTTTCAGCCAAGGACTTGCTCAACTACTATGGACTTAAATTGATAGGCTGAATAGTTTTTTCTTCTGCATAACAAAAATCTGGCAAGCTGTATGTTAGGGTTAGAAGTACTGAGATGTCTTCTGGTGGTGGGAGGGAAGCAAACTGACTAAATTTGGGGACATTTGTGTGAAATACCGTTGTCTGCTGTTTTAGTGAGAGCAAAACAGTGTATAGCAGTTCTGCTATATCTAGAGAAAAGTGTGAGAGCAGCATGAGAGAGAGACAGCCCCAAGTCCTATTATTAGAAGAGAAATATTGTATGCATTCTGTTCTTCTTGCCTGTCCAATGAGGTGCAGTAGAAGTGCCAGTCTACCCTTGCATTGGGATTAAAGAAATACAGCAGTTGCAGGCAAGCTCCAGGATGTGGGATGAAGTCAGATGTGACTCAGTTTCTTTGCAGATCAGTGCAGCAAGAGGCACAGCAGCATCTAATGCAGACCAGGAATAATAAAGAGAATGAAAAAGGGGTCTTGAGGTCTATGCATTTGCTTACTTTCTCTGTTCTTTAAAGATTATTCTTACCCTACTTTGTATTGAGGGATTTAATTTTCTAGCTAGCGGAACTATCCAAGCTGCAGGCTGACTGAGAATCACTGAATCCCTCGCAGCTGGTCCTAGGAAACAGACCTTTGTGTCAGACTGTTTCTCTGTTGATAATGTTCTTCCTATAGAATCCCAAGTCAAGAGGTGCTCTGCTGATTAATGATAAAACAAAAGAAAGAAGAGAATTTGAGAAATCAAGCTACATCTTCAAATGAGTCAGACTCCTTTTTGGAGAAGTATGAGGTATAAGCAACACCCCCCTCCTCCAATCAAAAAAAAAAAACCAACCACCTTTTCCAAGCAACTTCACAAAAATTATTGTAAGCAGTTTAACAAGATCTGTTCTGTGCAGCATGTTTCTGTATTTCAGAAGCTAACGTATGGCTGTTTCACAGTGTATAACTGTATTACCTTCATAAGAAGCTGCTTTTGAAAGTCAAGTTCCTTTGACAAGTCATCAGTAGAACAGTTGTAGTGTAAAGGTCATGTAAGATACTCAGTGTGAGAAAAGTATGCTTCATTCACTAAATCTGGCAGAACGAAAGCACATCTTGCATTTTTAGGCAGCGTTTTTTAATTAAATAAAAACCTCTCAAATATGCTTTTAAAAATATTTTTCTGTAAAACCTTTTTCTTGAGCAGCACACACAAGGTACTCTCAAGATACAGTTTAAAGAAGCATTAGCACTTGAATGTTTTCCCTTCTCAGCAAGCATGAAGGTTTTGGTTAATTCTGTTTAACCATAACAATTTTCCAGCATGATTATGCTTTATGTTCAAGAACTAACTTAATTCCATACAATATGGGTAATAAATAGTACTTTTATAATCCAGTAGATGTATAGACTTGTTTTTAGCATATAAGGTTTCTGTTGTATCAAGTACAATTTTATGTACAACTCTATACACGGTGACATTTGGCAAGTTCCACATTCAGAATCATGTAGGTATTTTGTTCTAATCTTCCGAATATTCTGTTTTGCACATCAGATTTTAGCCACTTTCACTTTATGGTCCTGCTCTCTAAACTAGCAGTTGCTTTTTCAGTAAGGACTTGTTCACGTGACTGACTAAATGCAAAAAGCTAAGTGTCCATGCTGTACTTGGACACACTGTATATGTGAAGTTAGTAGGAGCTCATTTCTATTGTTTCAACAGAATCTCTCTATTTTTCAGGATACTCACCAGCTAAAACTACTTAAGACGTTAGAAGGTCACGCATATGGTGTCTCTTATATTGCTTGGAGTCCAGATGACAACTATCTTGTTGCCTGTGGCCCAGATGATTGTTCTGAGCTTTGGCTCTGGAATGTACAAGTAAGTGGTGACTAAGAGTTAAAAAATACAACTTTGTGGTCAGCCTACTGCCTTTTTTTAAAATAAATGTATATGTGTATATAAAAAGCATGAAGGAAGTCACTTCCACAAAATCCACTAAACTTGCTGTGCAAAGGTGTAAGTGTAAATAAAAGAGACTGATATTCTTCTGTCCCTAATTTGAGAAAAACTATCAGTCTACAAAATGTGTACTTGGTTTGTACAAATATTGAAAATAAGAGTTCAAGTCTGGTTGCATGGGACTCTGCAGCAATTCTAGTGCATCTCTTCTAGTTAAATCATTTCTAAGAAGGGATTGCATAAATCCCGAGGATGATAGAGAACTGCTGAAGAGAAGAACAGGAGAACAAGAGAAAGACATAGCAGAATTATAATTTAAGTGGAGAAATTGCTTGCTGAAGATTTTAACAAGTAGTAAAGTAAAAGATACTCTTTTTGTGTATCCCTCCCAGTGGCACTAATGAAAGGTTTACAGAGGCTTAGACGTAAGATTTCAGAAGTTTGTCTTTCAGTCAAATACTAGGACGTTTGGCTCGTTATTCTGACTTCCTCTATGACTTTGGAAACCTTTTCCCGCTGTTGATTTTTATGGGCTGCTGGGCTGGTATAAAAGCATCTCCTGCCTCAATTACAGACTATATAGTCTTGTGCTGTCTTGGACTCTGAACTAATTTAGCTACCTAGAAACAAAAAGTTTCCTTTTTCACCCTTGGAATACTTTTTCTTTTTTTCTGTTCTAATTAATTAAATTGGCTTAGTGAAATAAATTGGCTTAGTGAGGAAAACTAGAGTTGGCACAAGGGAATAGAGAGAAGCCCTTACTGTTTTGGCAGTGGTAAGCCATTTGTTGGCTCTGTGTCTTGTGAAGCAGCACCGTTATGAGCTGGAGTGAAAGTTAAATTTTGGCATGGAGAGCTTCAGCTCAGGGAGGAAAATGTTGTAAATACTCTTTTTACTAAATTGTACTTTTTGTCACCTCTGTTTTCTTTTGGTCTACTCCTGCCTTCTCACTTTCCATATTTTATTTTTTCTACTTGTCTCTTCTTGCACTTATGTTTTCTTCCAACTTCTTTGAATTCCCCTATTTAAATTATAATCTTAGAGTTGTCTGACATACCCACTATTTCATCACTCCTAATCTGAGGGACAAAAAAATCCTTAAATCAAATCTGAGGTCACTGGAAATACTGTGGTAGCTGTGCCCTTTTATTGGATTACTCATAAATTTTTGTGTTGCTTTTTAACAAAAGTGTTTACATGTATGTACCTCCAAACCCTGTATACGTCAGATGAAGTTACCAGCCTCTTTTGCTGAGAGGGTTCTTCTGGCTGGTGTAAGGCCTTGCTGCCTCTGTTTATTTCCTAGACTGGGGAGCTGAGGACAAAGATGAGCCAATCTCACGAAGACAGTTTAACAAGCGTGGCCTGGAATCCTGACGGGAAGCGTTTTGTAACAGGAGGTCAGCGTGGACAGTTCTATCAGTGTGTAAGTTCTCTGTATCTGTCCCATTGAAAATAAAGCTAGAAAGAAACATTTTGTCACAGTCAAATCCGAGGTTCTATTTTTCTCGTGTGTGTGTGTACATTAAAAATTAACTCAATATTCAGAGATAAAAGTTGATTTTTTAAAACAAAAACATTCTGATCCTTTATAATTCATAGAAGTGATACATGAATGCTAGCGTTCGAGCAGCACTTCTGTTTTTGTGTAATAGAACGGTTCAAGAATTTTTTGCAAAGAGATTCCTCTGCCTAAAGGAGGATTTGTGGGCTGGATTTTTTTGTTATAACTGTTCTAGAAAATACGCTAATGAAAACATTTCATGTTTATGCCTTTGCCTACAAATGTTTATTCCACAGAATTTTGACTATGTCATTCTTAGTTTTTTGCATGCTGTCTGCTTTGTGCTTAGAAATCAGAAATCCTCAATACATGAGTAGAGTTGATTTTGGATAGTGATTTGAAGCCTCACCCATATTCGTGATTATTTGTACTCTGAATTGGTGTTCAGAATGATGTGGCAGTATGCAAACCTCACACACTGCGCAAATGAGTTCGCGGATCTGCTCCCTGATATTGTGGATCTGCTCCCTGACATTGTCATTGTTTTTTTTTTGTCTGTATGATAGTGCAAAGAAAGGGATTCACAGCTCTCCAGGACAGATACCTACAAGAGTTAACACAAATAAAGTTTTAATTCATTAAGCCCTCTCTGTTAAAGGTTAGGATTGCTTTCTGTAGCAGCCGCGTGAACACAAGGTAAAAAAGATACCTGTCAGAGAACTCCTCAGAAACCTGACCCTATAGTTCAATTTATTTTATTTTTTTTTCTGATCAGGATTTAGATGGTAATCTCCTTGACTCCTGGGAAGGGGTGAGAGTACAATGCCTTTGGTGCTTGAGTGATGGGAAAACTGTCCTAGCGTCAGACACACACCAGCGAATTCGGGGTTATAACTTTGAGGATCTTACAGACAGAAACATGTAAGTACCTCTTTGCTTTTGAATTTGTAGTTTAGTGTGAGCAGATGATTGAGAAAGTGCTTGTGGGGCAGGATGAGAAATAAGTTCTTAAAAATGTTCTCGGTATTAAAAGAAGAATAATATGGGACAAGAATTAACTGATTTCCAGTTGCAGCATTAGATCAAGTATTAGAGATAACTTTCTATGCAATGGCATAAGTTTCTTCTCAATGTTTTGGCACCTCCTTCATTAAGAGATATCTTTACCTCACGATTCCTGACATACTTTAGTAGATCCTGTTTTAAAGTTAGGAGCTGTATTTGAGCCTTCAGGTCCCTTTTGGTCTTGGGGTTCATCATAAGTATTAGCAAACTAGCAAACTGTTGCAGTCCTAGCTTGTACTGACATTGAGACATACTTAATTTCAAATGCAATTTCAAATTCAACACTGTCTCTTGCTGATAATAATATTGGAGAGACAGGCCATACCTTTTATCTTGGTTTACGTTATTCTTTGGTTAAGTTACTCTTAACTTATCATTGATGTGTCTTACGATTTCAGAGTACAAGAAGATCACCCTATAATGTCGTTTACTATTTCAAAAAACGGCCGCTTAGCTTTGTTAAATGTAGCAACTCAGGTGAGTTGGTGATAATAAATGGAAATGCAAATAAATCTACTTGCAACTACTATCTATTTTAAATATTTTGATGGAAATTGGAATATTTGCGATTATCCAGTTGTATGTATGTAATACGAGGCCTTAATGTTCATAAATGTAGTGTGACGTTCTCTGACAAGAGGGCGATCTTACTCTTAAGACTGAATTTTTGACTTTTATGGTAAAGGTTTTGATACTATGAAAAACGTACTATTAAATCTTAGTATCTGGCAAATAACATGGGGAAACCAGATGCAGCAAGAATTGTGGTAGGGTATGTTTAGTGGGGGAGCGTTAGAATGGGAGGGGGGGCATTGTTTTTAATTTTATTTCTACTTTGGGAACCTTCTGTGAGAAATAGGAGTTTTCAAAATGGAAGGGACCATAGACTGGAAGTTAAAGCTAGTAAGTTGGTGTATGTTTACTTTCTTGATCTAGTAAAAATACTGAAGTCAGCTAAGTAGTATGCTTTCAGTGTGTTTAAAACACACTGAAAACATTAATGTTTCTCTTCTAATGTTTCAAAAGAATGCAATGGATAATTTTTTTTTTTTTAAAATCCTCTGTACTTCTTATTCCCAGGGAGTTCACTTATGGGACTTACAAGACAGAGTTTTAGTGAGGAAATATCAAGGTGTTACACAAGGATTTTACACAATTCACTCATGTTTTGGAGGTCATAATGAAGACTTCATTGCAAGTGGCAGCGAAGGTAACATCATCCCTTTTTGTGCAGAAAACTAGAGTATTTTATCCTTCCTTTTTATACCTTAGTTTTATAATGTTGTTAGCAGCTGTCATCTCTAAAAGCAAGCAACTGTTTCATTAAGTAAGTTTGAGGATCACTGAGATTGTAGCATACTTCAGGAAATTACTGTGTGTAAGCAGAAAGAATCTTCTGAGAGAATGGTGCTAGTAGAAAGCACAAACAAATCTTGTGTACTCCTCTAAAGCATCTGAACTGTTTTAATTAAAAGTGGGTGGGGTGTTCTTGAGGGCTTTTTTCTTTTTGTGGCATGACACTTAGGCTTATGGTTTGAATCAGAAATACTTCTGGGGAATAACATCTTCATTTGCCCTGTTGAAGATATAGGTGAGGGGAGATGATTTCAATTTCAGTAGATTCAGCTTCGTTACAAAGTAGCTATCTCAAATTAAGCAGTTGTTGACACCGTCTAGTAGGTTTTTGTGATGATCAAAGGCTTTGTGGTATGTTTTTTAGTCAACTGTGGCAAGAAAATAAATTAGTTAATAGGTCATGTCTGGAATTGTTTTGGTTCTGTCACTATAGTGCCATCACCTCCCACAGAGGTCACTTAATATTCAAGCCTATGCAGGGTAAAGAATTACACTTGAAATATGTATGTAATCACTGTTAGTACTTTGTAACTCACAGCTGTTAGGAAATAGTGTTGCCCAGGATGTTACTACTATCCTTTTTTTTCCCTTTCCATTTCTTTAAATTGCAAATATGTCCAAAATTAAATCAAATTTTACTCTTTACCAGACCCACTGGAAGATAATGACTGAAGGGCAGCACTTCCAATTCAGTGTGAACCTCTTCATGGTTGAACAAAATTCTTGGTTTGGGGCCTTAGAACCAGAAAGTTCAGGATTTGTTTTGAGTCATAAAGATGTTGTGAATGTGTAGGTGTGAATATTACAGTGCACCTATCTCTTTTTTCTATTTATTTATTTAGATGTTTGGTGTCTAAAATCCACCCAGCACTGGTAGAAGCTGAGGGTACCTTACTTAGATTTGGACTACCCGAGGCTGTTGCCTCTGTGACAATTTATAATCGCTGAAAATATGACAACTCAGAAAACCACTCTATGTTTAAACAAACAAAATAAAGCAATGAAACAAACAAGAACACAACAGATTACATTGTCATGACCTCTTAAACTTAGGAAGATACCTTGTCAGCTACCTAGTTCTTTTCCTAACGCTTTCATCAATAGGAAGAAAATGGAGGTCTCTTTCTGAGAAGGAAGTTGACCGCTTCCTTAATCTAGTTAACTGTTTTGTTTTTTTTTCCAAAACAAAATACAGGCATTCTGACAAGCACCAAAATACTGGTCTGTGTTTAGGCTTTGATTCTCCCAGGCAGCAGAGGCTTGCGTGTCCAGTGTTAAAGAGAGTGAATTGTGTTATTTGATGAATAGCATGGATATTTAGTCTCTTGAAATCGTAAGTGGAATGTAAACTCAACCAAAATGTTTGCATACATGTATATATAAAGGTGTTGTACTCAAATGAGGTGACTCAGCAGAATACAATTAAGTTATCACATGATTCCATGATGCTATTCTAGCAGGTAGGTCAGAGAGCAAGTTTGTTTTGTAAGGGGTTGGGAGGAGGAATAGAGAAAGATTCGCTTGCTTGCTAAGTCTTCAGAATGACTTCTGCATTAAAACCATCCAAATAGATTAAAATACTTTAATTCAATATGTTACTACTAAACACTAAGGTTTTGTGTAATGCTAGTGGCACTTACTTGTTCAGTTTATAAAGATGTGTTTGGAATATTCCAAAGACATTCCTAGAGAGATCAGTCCATGGCTTTGTT
The DNA here is from genome assembly GCA_011075105.1 of Heteronetta atricapilla. Taxonomy (NCBI): domain Eukaryota; kingdom Metazoa; phylum Chordata; class Aves; order Anseriformes; family Anatidae; genus Heteronetta; species Heteronetta atricapilla. The sequence goes on from CM021733.1 coordinate 34,901,266, forward strand.
AAAGCCTGCTAATCTACAGTTGGAAAAAAAATCTATACTTAGCCATTTATTCTTAAACGTGATTGGTTATAAAACGCTTAAAAAACAAACAAAACTCAATGGAGTGTTTGACTCCACTATTCTAATTCTAGCATTTTGCTAAAAAAAAAAAATGATTAAAAGCTTTCTATCACAAAATAAGATCTGTGGGATTGTTTATTGCATCTACTTTAAGTACAAATCAATATCTTGAATACAACACAAGAATTAATTGTCAGACAGTAATAGCTTGCAATTTCAGACATTGAGCTTTGTTGTCATCCCTCACTTGCTCAGTTTGCACTTGCAATGGAGTATTTCCAGGTCTTCAGTACCAAGATGCATTTCATTAACTGTAGAGCTGTGAACTTCATAGAATCTTAGAATGGCATGGCTTGGAAAGGACCTTGAAGACCATCTAGTTTTAACCCCCCTGCCATAGGTCGGGATGCCACCCACTAGATCAGGTTGACCAGGGCATCGTCCAACCTGGCCTTGAACATGGGATGGGACATCCTTAACCTGTTCCAGTGCCTCACCACCCTCTCAGTGAAGAATATCCTCCTAAATCCTCCTATCTAAATCTCCCCTCACTTAGTTTAAAACCATTCCCCCTTGTCCTGTCATGATCTCTGAGTAAAAAGTCACTCTCTATCTTTTTTATAAGCCTCCTTTAAGTATTGAAAGGCTGCAGTGAGGTCTCCCCAGAGCCGCTTCCTCTTCAGGTTGAACATCCTCAGCTCTCTCAGTCTTTCTCCATAGGAGCGCTGCTCCAGCCCTCTGATCATCTTCATGACCCTCCACTGGTCCTGTTCCAACAGGTCCACATCCATCTTGAGGGGTGTGGGGGGGAAGACTTGGATGCAGTACTCCAAGTGGGGTCTCACAAGGGCTGAGCAGAGGGGGACAATCACCTCCCTCACCCTGCTGCCCACTCCTCTGTTGATGGAAGCAGCCCAGGATGCAGTTGGCCTACTGGGCTGCAAGCTCACGCTGCTGGCTCATGTTGAGCTTTTCCTTCGCTGCAGGGCTGCTCTCAATGAGTTCTTCTCCCAGCCTATACTTAGGTCTGGCATTGCCTTGACCCAGGTGCAGCGCCTTGCACTTAGACTTGTTGAACCTCATTAGGTTCCTGTAGGCCCACTTCTCAAAGTTGTCCAGGTCCCTTTGGATGGCATCCCTTCCTGTCAACTGCACCACTCAGGTTGGTGTCATATGAAAACTTGCTGAGGGTGCACTAGTTCCCATTGTCTATGTCACTTCTAAATACTCTAAACAGCACTGATCCTAATACTGACACCTGAGGGACACCACTCACCAATTTAGAGATCAGGATGTCCTGTGGGATACTTATGTATTACTCATCAGCACTTCGTGGTTGTCAATATCTTGCCGTAATGCTTGTGACTTTATAATGCGTGTACTAATCTGTAAATATGATTGTTTAAGAAAAATCTGCAAGTGTTCCTTTGGAATAAAGTTACTACCCCATGTCCTTAATTGAAGAGTAGCTCAGTTAATCTTATTAGGTTATTTGCATTGCAGTCGAATATTTTTCTTGCAAGTCTTAAAAGGAAGCATGCCCCTTTGTGGTAGAACCTTGCCCATATTCTTTTGATCACTTTAGAAGAAAAGTTTTTAGTGGTGTTATATGTTCAACAGATACAGGTTTTAGAACTGACAACACTGATGTTTTTTTAGGTGTGAGAGTGCTATTTGATATGACAAAGCGGTTTGTGCGGAGCAATGTTTCTCATGTTTTTTAAAATGCATATTTTGTTTAGATCACAAAGTATATATTTGGCACAAGCGTAGCGAGCTGCCAATTGCGGAGCTGACAGGGCACACGCGTACTGTTAATTGTGTGAGCTGGAACCCGCAGATTCCATCCATGATGGCCAGTGCCTCTGATGATGGTACTGTTAGAATATGGGGACCAGCGCCATTCGTAGACAACCAGGATATTGAAGGTAAGAGCGTGTGCGCATGTGTGTATGTTTTCTAATCACTAAAAATGTATGTCAAAGGTAGCTGGCTCAGTGGATTTTCTTTGCCATAAATAGAATGGAAAAATGCCTGCAAGTCTTGGGTTAGAATCATTGCCTTTACAAAAAGGTCGTATAGAAAACTGTGGTGTCAACTGAGACCATAATATTTTATTAACTAACTTAAGTAGACTTCTTAGAAATACTGCCTTTAACGCTTTAAGTGCATGCGATGTCACTAAAATCTGAGTATTGCTTTCTGACCACACTGTAAACCAAACAGTGGTGTTGCAGTGCTTATAAAAGTAATCTCCAAAATGTGGAGAGAATGAAATTTTCCCACCCTAAAATCTGTACGATACTGATTTTTTCCTAACCATCTGATGTTATCTATGTCCAGGAGAGTGGTGCTTCTTAAATAAGCGCAACTTTTTTCACCGTCAAAATGCACACTTTTTCCCAACCCTTCTTGCCTACCCCCCTATTAACAAGATGCCGACTAGGGGATTGTTCTGCAGCTTATAGGCTTCTGTCATTACACATCCAATCTCATGCAAAAAACTTACAGTGAATACTAAGCATGGACATGAGTTCAAGGGGAACCTGAACAAAACAATCAAGGAGAAATCCATTAAGTGTGAGTAGACGAGTAAACACCTCTAGTTTAGAATGTCCACCAGGTGGAAATGGCTGAAAGTTGAAAGGGTATTAAGAAGGATTACTTCCTTTCTCTGTTCCTGTGCTTTCTGACACGTCTGCTTCTAGTATTGGACTAGGTGGACCAGCTTTGCCAGTCCTGCTTGTAACATCTTAAACATAAACGCAGGGACTCAGAGCCTGTCCTCCAGCTCGCTTTACTTGTGTTTGTGTTTTTACTTTAGTTTTCTCCCAATTACTTGCCTGCTTACTCTTTCTCATTTTCTCCAGAAAATGAGCTAGTAAACTTCATAAAAATAAAAATGATTAAAACTGAATTTCTCACAGCAGTGCATCTACAAGAAGCATAGGTGCACTGAATAATGTCCAGCAGCTTAGGAATCTTAAATGGATGATGGCTTTGTAATTAACAAGCCCCTGGAACTTGAATGCAAATGTATGTAATTTATTGGTATCTTCTGCAAAAGATGATTTCAGTGTACCAACAGATAACATGCTAAATTAATATTTAAATTAATATGAAAAATGATACTGAAAATTGCTAATTTTTAACGTAGGATTTAGTTATAGTATAAGTTCCATTAAGTAATGCATGCTCAGTAAAACTTATAATAAGGTCTCTAATACAGTATATTTACATAAGAATATTAACTGCTGATAAAATCTTAAAGGTGTGTTTTTTTTCTTTTTTGTTTTTGCTCAGAGGAATGCAGTAGCATGGATAGTTGATGGCGAATTTGGAGCAGACGACTTCAGTTTAACTTAATTAGTCGTATTTTAAATGGCTTGGGATTTGGTGCAAACAAACATGATTGATAGCTGGACAGACATGCTCGTCATGAAAAAGAACCATTTCTGAAGCCCGATTGGGGCCAAACATTTACCACCTTGCTTCATAGTAACCAGTCGAGATGAAGCACGTCGTTAGAACGTTGTTGGACACCGTGTTGAAATTACCCCCCCCCATCGGTTGTGAAGAACTGTGCTACATTCAGGCTAACCATTGAACTCTATATATTTTTCCCTCCTGCCTTTTTGTCTGGCAGGCTACTGTTCTTGTTGCTCTTCTGTGTAATGAAGTTTAAATGCTTGTTTGGAACACTTTATTTAACAGTTTAGAAGGCTTGATAGAAAGAGTGCTTTAGTCTGAAGAGTATACATTGGATAGGAAAGTATTTCCTTCTCTTGTTTCTCGAATCTCTCCGCCTTACTTAGCTTGAGATCTTTGCAGCTTGGTTCATGGATTCTAGCCTTGCCCGTTGCGCATATAAATTGAGATAAACCAATGAACTATGTCAAAAGCACTCTGAATATCACATTTGACAAAAAGTTTTGTACTTTTCACATAGCTCGTTGCCCTGCAAAGGGGTTAACAGCACAATTTTTTAAAAATAAATTATTTATAGGATTAAAATGACTTCATTTGTATACATTTGGAACTAAAACGATGCAAGAAGTGTTGTAAAATGTGGTATCACTGATGCTCTTCCAGAGTGTCTTGAGACCCGATCAAAAGCAGTGGCTGGAAGGAACTTTACGTAGTCAGTAAAGCTTGTTTTAGAAAGAAACTCACTGTTCATATTAACAGATAAATCGTATTATTTAGCAAAAAAGAAAGCAGTGTTCAGAGTACACCACCAGACTAAGAGTTTAAACGAGACAAGGTCTTCTTTTTAATTACATAAATATATGCAAAAATATGGATAAAAGGTAGGCTACACCTCAACAAAAAAATGTTCTGAATACTTTCTTCACAAATTCAACATTTTGTAAAAGTAATTAACATTCAAATCATAGGTAAAACTTGTGTTATGAAGGAAAACTTTATTTGATAAACAAAGATGTATAGATTTTCTTTCTGAAAATATACTTTTAAGTTTGCAAATTTAAATGTCTCTCCTAGACCTTGTTGCAAGCTGGTGCTGTGAACATCTTGACGTATTTAGGAACAGTTCCACTAACATGCCATGTTTAGAAAAGAGAAAGACATCACGTGTGGTTTTTGTCTTCAATAAACAGATGGCCTGGCATCTCAATGCTTCTGCACTACACACAAATTCATTGTGGGATGGCGCTGGAGTCCATTGCCTACCATGGGTGGAAAGGTAGTGTTGGTAGTGCTGTAAAGTAAAGAGGGAGCAGGAAAGGGCGTGTCACCAAGAATGATGTGAATTGAAGTGTGGACTTCATCCTTTAATGAGACGGTAATCTAGTGACCTTATTAGTCATGTGTGGAAGAAGGGTGGGGGAAGGTTTGCCAGAGTTTCTGGGAAGAGCATTGTAGCTGCTTTGAGTGGGAATGGGGTGTTTAACATAAACAGTCCCTTTTTCTTTCCCAAAGAAACAAAGTAAAATGTAACGGGTTGGATTTCTTTAGATTCCAGCATTCACGTGGTGTTTGTTTTTTTTTCCTTGCCCTGTGTGTCATCTGAAACGTGATATAAGATCCTGATCTTCTTGTTGAAACCAGCCCTGAATCTGATACACTCATTTCTGGCTTAGTACCTCCAAAATGAAGTAGGAATTTAACATTCTTATCTTCAACCTAGTTCATTCTTTTTCTTAAGGGGAACTGCTCTGATAGCAATTATGGGAGTTAGAGAATACTGGGAGTATATATGTAAACTGAAGACTACAAATCAGTTCCTCCTTCCATTAGCTAGTTTTAGAAGCAGCTGCTTGTTTCTGTTGCTAGTTCGGACAGGTTAAGATTAGTCAGTCTTGTCTGTGACAGTGGTGTTGCAGAAAAGCAGACAACTTTCCTAAGGTTAATTTTTAGTAAAATAAACTTCTTGGTTTTAAATAAATGTTGAATACCTAAATTGCAAGCAGTATTTTATATCTTCAAAACATGGTATAATTCTTAAGTGATGCTAGTATGTGAATCTTTGGAAGTTATCCCTGTATTGTCTTACTCTGGAACTCACGTTTTTAAACAAAGCATTATTTAGGGAGAGTGGGGGGGGGAGGAGAGTAATCCTGGTTTTGGTGTCTCTCAACAAAGATACTGCGTACAACTGTCTCGCACTATTTGCTTACCTCATACTCACGGGACTTAGTGGGAAATTTAGGCAGGTGTTGAAGGCTGGATCAAGTCTCAAGTTTAGATTTAAAGTCTCACATCCACTTCAACAGGCATTTTTAATATGGCTGGCCATACCTGGCCAAGACTCCTTACCTGGTACAAGCTATGTGGGGGTATGTATGAGCTGATGCCTATTTTCTACTGCAATGCATTGTAATTAAAAATTTAAACTTACTACCAAAACCTGACCTCCATTCTGGGTTTTCTCTTCTGGACTTGGTATGTACCTCCAAAAAAAACACATCAGGGATTTAGAAGCAAGTTAAGGAGAAATATATGTTCTGCTTTAATTTAGTTTTGTGGTGAAACTATGCAATATAAAGGAAAGCTCCTTTATCATATAGATGGCATTCTTTCCAGTGTCTAAATAACACCATATTGCATAGGTCTCTGCTTATCATAGATGATGTGTGGAGATTAGAGAAAGTGAGAGTAATCTTTATTTTACTACAGTACCTGGTCCCACAACAAGCTCACGCTATAGGTAGTGAGAGCCATTCTAAATGTCGATTAAAGAGGAACCAAGACTATTTCTAACATGTCATGTATTCACAGTATGTGAATTGAAAAGTACCAATACTTTTTGTGCACGGACTACAAAACGAGATGGGGGGTGGGGGATGGGGTAATAAGCTTGCTCACTTGCAATGTGTTGATTTCCATGTGCTTAAAAATGTTCATAGGCTGGAGTCTAAGGCTGGAACAACCGCACACCTGCAATAAATTACTGTATTTCTGGTGAACAGACCTATGATTTTAGAGAGGAAAATACTGTAAGTGTGTACTACTCTTTTGTAACTTTGGTAAGCTGTTAGCTTAAAATACAGTAGCCGCAGGTTATTGTTAAAGGCAGATTTTTTTTTTTCCTTTTAATAAACAAAAATGCTAAAGCATTTTATTATCTGAATGCTCTTTAGCTGTTCAGGTAAGTAATTTTCAAGGCACAATGGAGCACAAAAGGGAAAATAAGCAGTCATGCTAAATTTATCCTTTGGGTATGGGGGGGAGGTAGTAGGGGGCAATCACACCTTTGTTTAAATTCCCTGGTTTTTTTCCAAGTTCTCCAACTTTAAAGTTGACTTCTTTTTTATGATTAGAGCAAAGATGCAAGCTAGAAATCTATCCAGATCTTGCCAGTTTCTTCTCAAGTTGGCTTCGAACAGGTAATGTTTAATAAAATTCAGTATGCTCTTGGAGGTTGGGTCTAGTTGTATCTCCTTACACTGATAAGCAATGCTCCCACCCAAAATCAGTTAGCAAGGCTTCCTTAGTACAAAACAAGGACTCATATAATTAGCTATAGTTTGAAGGGGAGATGTTGTAGACCCATTTGGGAAGGTAGAGAAAGAAGAATGAACATGAAAAGCTGGATTTACTGACAAACTACTGTAACTCAAGGGGGAGGAGGAAAAATGCACTTTCAATAGTTTGTCCATATTGTTAGCTACAAAATACACCTGTATTTGCTAAATGGTTTTCATTGTTGTTGGCTTTTTGATTTTTTTGAGACAATTAAGAGGAACATTCATCCCATAAACGGCTAACCCTCCTTTTTACTTCACCCTGTCTTTTCCACATTGGCTCCAGACCATTTTCAGCTGCCATACTTAATTTTGAAAACTGCTACGTTTAACAACATTTAGAAAACAAAAAGATTAACTCTGATACTTTTTTAAACAGGGTGGACTTAATTGAAGTGTGCAGTGTTGAACTACTGCTGCAGTAGCTGCCTCTAGTTGTTGAAATAAACTGTAGAGAAGTTTTCCGTTTATCCAGATTATCTGGATTCAATAAAAAGATTGTGAGAGTGTTCCTCCCATCTGGTATGAATGCGTGTGTGCATGTGTTACATAAACAGGCATAGAACCAAATGTTCTAGGTACTTGTCATGTTTTATTGCATACTTTAAGTCGTGTGTATGTGAAGTGTCCTTTGACCTGAAGGTTTTGGTTAATATCAGTATATTTTTATAAATTTGAAATTCGTTGTGCCCCATCTTTTTCTTAAACATTTTCCATTGTTAGGGTATATGTGGTAGATACAAATCTTAACATTTTTAGGCACAGATGGAAAAAGCTATTGGCTCCTTGAAAAAATATGGGACAAAATGGATCCTCAAAGCATGTATGTACTTACAAACCAAGCTGTAGAGATCAAGAAAAGAACTTTATTGTTGATCTCAAGATTTCTAAGTTGTCAAGATTTATATGGAGTTGTGGTGGAACTAGTTTAACACTTAGAGCTTTTGGTATGTAATGACTATTTGCTATGGACTGATATTAAATGTTTCAAAGGATTGCGTTCTTAAAACTTTCTGGATTTTTGTTACTCTCCTTGGATTATATTAAGTAGTTAAAATTTCTTTGCTATATTACATTAAAAACATAAGAACTTTGGGTCTCGTATTTATTTTCACTTGTTTTACTAATTATTTACAGAACACCGTTTTAACTTTTTTATTTTATAAATGTGTAGTATTTTAAACATATCTTTACAAATTGTTCAATTGGAACTACATTAACTTCTGATTTGTTTTTATTAGGATTTTTTAAAAAAATACACTTTTTCCATGTTGGTGCACAGCACTTAACAGAAATGTTTGTATTCCCTACTTTCAATTCAATAAACAGAATAAATAACTGGAATGAATAGTTCTTAGTTTCCTAAACCTCACTTACATGACCATCACTGGGATGTTCATTTCTTGATCACTAATTGTAGAATTCTTCCATGTTTTTAGCCTTTTATTTCCTTGAGAGGAAAAATCATTTGTGGTAGTTCAGCTGAAGATGAGCTCCCTCCTGTTGCGTGCAGGCTTCCCAGTTTTTGAGGCCTGGCTCTAATCTACCCGACACTTCTGTTTTGACTGTACATTTATGCTGGTTAGCACGCTACTTGCCTGTGTCCCATTCTGTGCTTATCTGCATTGTTGAACGTCTGCTCCTTTGAGGCTCAGTGAGAGCCTTGAATCTTTAATCCTGAAGCTTGCTTAGGTATCTTACACAGGTTGCTAACTGTAACTCAGTTATACCTACAAAATTATCTCCCATAATTACAAGGTGATTTTAAAGTACTTCCATTTCTTGCTGAGATGTTTCTTGCCAATTACCAGTAACTAAAAATCAGGGACCTCTTTCATCTGAAGTTGACCTAAGCAGCTTGTGTAGCCCTTAAAGCTAATTCTCAGCTGTTGCTTTTGTTCCAGCTAACCTCATCTTTCCTCCTTCTGCAGTAGAATAGAATCTCATCTTTGTCCTGCATTTTGCACGTACTGGTGTTGTGTAGGCATTTTATTAGCTAATGTTCTGCTAAATGAAAGCTGAACAAGTAGGTTTTCCAAACTCAAACCTTTTGGTGAAATGCATTCAGTTCTTTTCAGCTTCTGTATTTGATTAGAAAAATGTCCATATGGTCTCCAGCAGCACCTTTCTATCAACTTTTATTCCCTCCAAGTTATGCAGTGTTTTCATAACTGTGCCTTAAATGCAGGTGCAAACAAGATCGTCGTGCCTGATCCCTTTCCATGTACCTGTTCTTGCTGCTTCCCTCAGGTACCAGTATCTGTAGAAGGGTTGTTAGACTGCAGACCCAATTCAGCCAAAAATTATCCATATAGCAGATGAAGGAAACTTGTTTTTTTGGCTTGAGCAAGGTGAGAAGGTAAGTACATTCACTAATAAAACTAGCTAAATAATCAACAGTCCACAACTCTATTAATTAGCACATTTTCCTGTATCTTAATTAATCCTCCACTCCCAACTGCAGTACTACAACAGCTATCCAATCACTGTAAACAGCTCAAGTACTGACATGGGAGCAAGCTAACTAGGCTGTGAGTGTGGAAAACAACTTAACAACCTTGCTCAAAAATTAGAATCTCTATAGTTCTTTTTAGCAATAACGTTTTTCCTGTAGTTGACTCTGAGCTCTGTGAAGATCCCTGTTAAGGCAGAAAATTACTTACACAGCAAGGCAGGCTAAAAATTAGTAGTGTAGTGACTCAGCAGAATTGTGGTCTCAAGAATCTGCTTCTGAACTTTGCTTAATATTTGACAGCATACATAGCTGTACTTCTCGTTCTGTTGTGCTTAGTAATTCATTCTTGAGGAGGGAAGCGGGGAAGAATCCACAGCAACATCCCTTAGATCAGGCATCTGAATTAAAATGCATGTTACTGCCCCCCCTTTTTTTCCCCAGATGTTGTTCTTTTCCTTTACCTTGCCATGTCCCGCTGCCATCTCTGAAGAAACGTTTCATGAAGTAGAGGGGAACAGGAGCTTTTCAGAGTGAGTGAGAGGTCTTTACTGATTTCACAGGGGAATGTGTCTGTACTAGCTGGTGTCATTATTGTAACCATCTTCAGTGATTTCTAACTACTCTATCATAGAAATATTTTAATTACTAATATAGTTCTTATCTCAGAATCCATTTTTAGGATAAGATTAAAAAACTGCTAGTTTAAGTAATGGGATTACAGGTTACTTGTCATGATTCTCAGTATGGAATTTACATTTCATTAATGAAACTTACATATCTACTGCTGGCACTACAGCAAGGACTTAACTCAAGCAGCTTACTAACTTTGCCCTTCTAATAGATAAAACAGCGTAGGTATGTGTGTTTTTTTTTCCTCACTAGTATATACAAGAGACTCTAAGTCAATTAAATTGTCTTTGCCTACAAATAAGAGATTTGTCTACCATGTAAGCTGCTATGAAAGTTGGTGACTTTTCTCTTTTGAAGTTTTATTTGTCCTCTCCTTTTCACAGATCTGCAACCTGTCTGGAGTAAAGCTTTACAAGGCAATGTTTGCGGCACTTTTGCTTTGTGTAGTGTCAGGTAGTCACTTGCATGCAGCTGTGGTAGCTATTTTCTAATAAGCATGCTTTTCAGTAGTTTTTGGTCTTTATAACAGCTGAACGTGGACTCCATCTATCATGAATTCAAGACCAAACTTATCCTAGAACAAATATTGAGTGCAAGATAGCTACAGCAATCAAGCATCAGTGCTGTCTTTTTACCACCTGCTCACAAAAACAAGCTCTTGCACACACATACAATGTTAAGACCAATGCAATATGCTAACTATAGCTGTACAGTAAAGCATGACAAGTTCTTAAACTCTGAGTTCCTCCTTCTTAGGACTTCCACTAAAGATTTGGATTTTTAAAAATATTTCACTTGATACACTTGTTTCAGAAAATCTGTTTTTATGCTTATATATAAAAAAAAAAAAGTTGTTGGATAGTGAGTACAAACTCAGGTTTGCGTACTTAGTAGTGATGTAAGAGCTGCACAAAAAACTTAAAGTTCTTGGTGCCTTTGAAGCAGAATCACACCAGAAATGTAGGGATATCTGGGTTATGGTTTAACAGACCACCTCTCCTAAGTAGACATATTCTTGATTCACCTCACTGGATATGATTAATGCAGGTTCATGGAGTAGTGACTGCAGATAGTCTTTTGTTCCATTACTGACTCCAACCCTGATGCACAATGTTTACTCTAGGTGGAGGTCTATGATGTATTTCAGTGACAAAACAAGAGTTGAAGGGAAAAAAAAACAAGTATTACTTGCTTTACAAGTGTTACATTTATCTGCAGCAACATGTTTTTCTGCTCTCACAAGTGTCACAGTGACCTTAATCCTGCCAAACACCAGACATTATAGAGGTTGGGGTAGGGGGGAGAGAGAGAATGAAAGTGAGAAAAAGCACAACTTTTATTCCATTGCTTTTTAGCTGAGAACAAAACAACACAAAGATGCAAGCTGTGCTAGTGTTCCACTTTGAAATCTGTGTTCCAAGGACAGCTTCAAACCAGGCTAATTGGACAGCTTGACTGCCACAGGCACATCCTGACACTTTTGGTAAGAAACAGGCATTAAAACTGCTCTTAAATTTGTTCTAGAACTAGTACTATTGTCAGCCTAAGCTGTTGAAATGAGTTTCCCTCTCATCTTTTCATTCCCATAACATCGGTTCTGTAAGCAAGGATTTCACTTTACAAAAGCAGCAGCTACAGCCAGTTGGGTTTTAAGAAGGAACAAAAACAACTGCTACACAAATCCAATGTCTTTTGAAAATACTTTATGTTAAAAATACAGAAAAATATTTCTTGTTCAAAAAGGAAAAATATACTGCATGACGACACTGGTCTAGGTATATTCAGGTGTCTGTGGCTCCGCAACCAGTCACTGGAGTGATGACCCAATTTGGCAGCTAATGGTTCTTTTTCAACTTCTCAATCATTTATCAGAGCCAGAATCATACTGTGACAAAACAGAAAACATGAGACCCAATATATAACTGAAGCATATGCAAGTAGGAACAGCTATCACTTTCAGCAGCAACTTGCACTTGATTCTGAAATAGTCAAGGCACTTGTGCTACTTTATTTATGAAGACAAGGACTACAGAAGTAATATTGCAGTAGAAGAACAATAGTTCTTCTACCATGTAGTAAGCGCCCCCATCACAGAACTCAGCAGGTTGTAACTTAACCAGACCACTTTATTTTCTAAAACAGAACTTGTGAAATAAACTTAGATTACCTCGTCTAAACAGGCTGCTTACTCTAGGTGCTAAAATCATGTAACTTTATATTTTTTATAGTAGTTTTGATTAAGTATTAATCTGAGTTTTCAAACAATGTTTGATCAGAAAGCATAAAAGCATATAATAAGCATGCAGTTGGCTGTCAAAATATATTACTGAAGGTTAGCTGAAGATAAGAATTATGAATACCAGCACGAACAGAATAGGGGAAAATAAAAATAGCTCGCAGACAATTCCTTTGTTCCTTGGGAACAATTTTTGAAACTAACCTGTACAGGTACATGAAGAAACAGAGCAGATGAAAGCCTAGTTTAATCATGGCTTCCTTCATGTGCGATTTCAGTTGTCCTCGGTTATGGATCTCTGTGGGATCAAATACCCCCATGTTTCCACTTGGCACCATAATGAACCTGACAGTTTAAGGAAAAAAAAATAAAGTATAATCATCAAAACATTAAGGAGTGTCAGGAGGAGGGGAGAAGAAGGATTTGCACAGAAGTGACTTTCATGTAAAGCGTTGTTTCCCAGTTAAATATAAGGGAGCTTTTTTTTGAATCTATTTCAGTCTGAGGATATTGTACACATCTCTGCCACTACAATCCACAATGAGGCAGAGGTCAAGTAGTATTAAAACTGTTAGCCCAGCTTCCCAGGTACAAATGGGAGAATTTCCAGTTAAAAGCCAATTCCGGATCATTTTAATTGTTGTTTGTGATTACTCAGTGTTGAGAACAAAACCTCTACCCATGCTGGAAAGATGTATTAAATGAAAGAGATTGGGGAAAAAAAAATATTAAGAATTATTGTTTTCATTATGAAAATTTATATAGATAATCACAAACTCCAATAAAAGGAGATAGGATAACACAAAGGATCTGTGTATTATTTCCATTTTAAGCAACACTATCCTGTGTTATCACAGCTTTCCTATGGCTGACAGGTTGAAAGACTGGGCAGAACTGAAGAACTTAAGTACTGGTTGTCTAAACCCACATAAGAACAGAAACTGAGTGAAACAAAAGTGAAATGTAAGCAAAAGGAAGAATAAAATCAGCACAGTAAATGTTTGTGCCTTATGAAAATTCAAGCAACAGCATGGTCATTTGTCACACACATTTCTCAAGAGAGCAAATGCAAGCACTTGAAGTTGTCACTCCAGCTGAGCCCAGTCTAGAACAGTATTATTAGTATTATTTCCCTTAAATCTCATACTGTTTCCACCTTCCTGGAAAAATGCTCTTTTCTGCACAGTAATTTAACTCCTAGTCGTAGACCTGGAGCAAAAGCAAGGTCTCAGAACAGATTTTCTTTATATACTTGAAGAATGTCACCAAGCAAAAGAAAAAGCACCCCCCTCATCTTGTAACATTCACTGCAGTAACAGGAGCAATAGGAGGGGAAGAGAGGTTCTATAGCAGCAGAAATAAATACATCCACAGTATTTTTCCTATTTTCACAGGACAAGTAAAAAGTACCGATATGTATTTAACTAATAACGAAGACAATTATGCCCCATTAAGAATAGCTCATGAAATAATTACAGTTTCAAAGTCTCTTCTAAATTTGAAGCTTTAAGTGATTGATCTATTGTTACAATTATAACACCAATTTTCATTTTAATGGAAACGTAATGCATGTTATTGGAATAAAAGGAAGTATACAAGTTTCCTGTATCAATTGACCCTAGAAATAAGATATACAGTGCACAGTTTTCTTACATCTCTAGGATATGAGTACCATAAAGATAGGATTTATTCAATTTGTGTTTTAAGAGCAGTGACACTTAAATTACACAAATTAATTAAAGCTTACAGAACTTGGGATTTATTTTTTCCCCCAAGAGGCTCACAATCTAGTATAGCTTATGTTACACGTCCAAGGAACTGTTGTTATGGAAACAATGATGCTAGATGCTGACAAACACAAGTCAGCAGGATGCCATCCACTAGATCAGACTGACCAGGGTATCATCCAACCTGGCCCTGAACGCCTCCAGGGATGGGGCATCCACAACCTCTCTGGGCAACCCGTAACAGTGCCTCACCACCCTCTGAGTGAAGAATTTCTTAACATCTAAATCTCTCCTCTTTTAGTTTAAAACCATTCCCCCTTGTCCTGTCATTATCTGTCTGAGTAAAAAGTCACTCTCTATCTTTTCTATAAACCTCCTTTAAGTATTGAAAAGCTGCAATAAGGTCTCCCTGGAGCCTCCTCTTCTTCAGGCTGACCACCCCCAGATCTCTCAACCTTTCTTCATAGGAGAGCTGCTCCAGCCCTCTGATCTTCTTCATGGCCCTCCTCAGGACCTGCTCCAACAGGTCCACATCCATCTTGTGCTGGGTGGGCAGACCTGGATGCAGCACTCCAAGTGGGGCCTCAAAAGGGTAGAGCAGAGGGGGACAATCACCTCCCTCACCCTGCTGCCCACTCCTCTGTTAATGCAGCCCAAGACACAGTTGGCAGGGTGCAAGCTTGCACTGCTGGCTCATGGCAAACTTTTTGTCCACCAAAACCCCAAAGTCCTTCTCTGCAGGGCTGCTCTCAATGAGTTTTTCACCCAGCCTGGACTCATGTCTGGGACTGCCGTGACCCAGGTGCAGCACTTTGCGCTTAGACCTGTTGCAGAAATTCACTCCAGAAATTATTTCTTGAAATACTGTGACATACGGAGACAATTCAAACACACCCACCTGATGCTGGCAGTTTGCAGCTCTCAGTAACAGGTTTACACCATCTGTTCCCACTTGATTGTAATTTAGTCATTAGCACTTCATTCAAACTACTTTACAATCCACTGTTTTTCTGACTACTGTACCCTTTGTCCATTAAATGACTGGGTCAAATATAAGTCCTATCCCACATCATCAGATTCCCTTTATAATACTAAACATACTTGCTTTTGCCAACTTCTAGCTCCTTCACCGTGAATGGGATACTCCAGGCTACCAATATGGGTGAAAGTCCTTGATCCTGAGAAGTGAGGCAGGATTAGCAATACAGCCTTAACTTTTTGACTTCTTGTGGCAGCACAGGCAAAGTCTTGTACTGTCATATTCATTCATTACATGCATTGCACGTCTAAATTTGAAGAAACATCAGGATTTTAGGGTATTCCAAATGACAACTACAAAATGAGAGCTGTCAGTTCAAAACAACATTCAAAGCTTACTGACCGAAGCGTGGAAACAGAAATCAATAGCTTTTAAAATTCCTTCTGACCAGGCTGATAAGAGAAAGCAAATGGCTGCTTTAAATATTAACAGAATGTTAAATTATGTTGCTTTAACATATTAGAAGGACGCAAAGGGGAAACTAGTGTAAGAAATCCTCAAAATTTCAAAGAAAACGCATTCTATCTCTCTCTCCCCCCTCTTCCCCTCAATATCTGTGTGGAAAGTCTACCCAAAAAAGAAACATCAGATACTGATACTACACTCACCAGCTACCAAAGGGAACATCACTCATTTTGTGCAACTGTGTTGCACAAACACACATTTGTACATACAGGTGGGCAAACAAAAATATCCCCACCTGTGCATCGAGGCACTATGCAGCCATTAACTGTGAAAGTTACACTGTCTGGTGTTTCTCCAACTGAGAAACATTTGTAGGCTTTACTAGAAGTTTTGTAGAAAACAAAAGATGTAAGTACATAGTTGTTTTGCTGAAGAACAATCAGAATAGCAAAAAAGGGATCTCCTCTTTCATGAGCTATGAAACCTCTTGTATTGAAACAACTCATCCCTGCAAGTAGTTAGTGTTAACAAGGTACAGAGAAAAAAAAGAATCGTAGCTACCTTTTTATGGCTTAAACTTTTGGTCTTTTAACTGCCTGCAGTACAGTGATTAGTTTGAACCAACAGTCCCAGTGTTACCTCATGCAAACCTCTAGTGGAAAGCAACCCATTTCAAAGTGGTAGACAGTCCAGGGTGAAAAGACCAGGAACACTGACAGGTATCATAACATGAGAAGTCTGGAAACCTTTCCAACCTTCAAACCTTTCCAAAAATAAACAGGCAAGATGGTGGACCCAAAGGGGGTCCAAACACGCGAGGGGGAGAAACAGGACTGCACACAAAGGAGGGTATTTGGGATAACACCACAGTCTGATGGTTTTACAACATCACTTGGGCTGATCTAAATACATTTGTGCTGGTAACGCTATCAGGCACGTAGGTGCAGAATGAAAAACATTAGCAACTGTGCCTGCAGCGCTACCTCGTAATCCCAACTAACATACCATTATTTCCTACAAACTCAGGAATGACTCTCAAGTCAAGATTCCTGGGCATTAGAGAGAATGCAAGGAAAGGCCAAAAGCTTTATATCATTTACTCCGCTGGGTTTCTTCTAATTTTAATTGCAAGGAAAGGAGAGCTTTGTTAACTAGAAGACCGTTAGGAACTGAAGAACACAACTGAAACATCTCAGTATGACATGTTATCTTCATACGACAATTAAAGCTAAACGGGCAACAGGGAACAAAAGCACACAGAACCCTTCACACTTACCGATATATATTCCATGTTGCTATTGGCAAATTAAGGAGAAAGATGAACCAGTGCAATGAAATAAGCATTAACACAGTTACAACAGCATGGCCAATCACCTCAGGGATGACCCACTGTAAAAAGGGAAGAAAAAAAAAGGTTATATGGATAAATACAAATTTCTTTCTAAAGAAAAATCTATGTGGAGTTATCATCTGATTCTAATCACAACAAACTGACAAAATTCACAGATGCATGGGGTTTCATCACAATGCGCGGAAATTAATACCTTCAGACAGATTGCAAATGAGTAAGCCTGAAATCACGCCCTAAGGCATTAAAACAGAGGTACTGTGTTTAACACAGCAATTTCCAGAAAGAAACACAACACTAAACACAGCTATATTACACAAGCACTTAAGAGAGCGAGCTGAGAAAGAATACAGTGCACATTTGAAGTCACTGCAGAGAACATTTGATGTAGGAATGAAAGAAGCACATAAGAAGCACGTAAGTCTGCACAGACATAGAACATATAAACCCCCTCGGACTTGGCATGGATAAGAAAGTTGATCAATATTAAAATTGACATTAGTGAACTGGGTCAGCCCAAGAGGACATTTTTGGCTTGAGGGCATCCTGTAGTGTTCTCTCTTGCATTAAGAAAGAAAATACCTTTAAATCAAAGTGAACACCCATGTGGGTAGGTCACACGGATTTAAGAACGGCTTCAGGCAGATTTTATTAAAATTGAACTTTTCCTTATCATAGCAAAAATCTCTACTGTTCAAGATGTTAAGAATTACATACAAGTATCAGGGAAAGTTGCTAGAAAGATCTGAGTTCAGCCATGACTAGACATCACTACTAAATGGCACACATACAACTTGAGAGCTCTGGGAAGAATTAAGTTTCAGTCCCACAAATTCAGAGAAGCAGCCCATCTCAGAGCACCAAGGATCAACAGAATAGACTTTTGTGGCTAGTTTTCTGGAAGACAGGAACCCCCCCCAAAAAACAACAAGCAGACTAAGGTAAAAGATAAATGTTTTGAATAAGTATTGCCAATCCATGCTTTTCAGATATACATTAAACTCCCACTATCTGTGATGCTGAGATGATGGATTTTTTATTTTTTTAAACCCCACTAAATACAAAGAATAATCATTTACTTTATTGAGTTTTGAGCAGCAGGATCTCGCGTTAATGTAGTCACATTCCAAATCGGATAGTGTAATTATCTGAAGTTCACGATAAGGAAAAAAAATGCATAATAAGTCAAAATATTCTAAGCTTTATTTTCATCCAGTATGTTGGGGTGAGCACTCTTCTGTCTTGTATAAATCTGCAAAAGGCCTATTTCAATTAGTTACTACTCAGTCCTGCTTTAGGTGGAAAGGCAGGCCATATTTTATTATCAGGCTAAATGATTTTATGGTACTTTTTCCAGCAGCAACTCTTGCACAAGTGCTAAAGTTCAGTTCAACCCTAAAAACAGACCAGGAAGGCAAACTCAATATTTTTGGTATCACAATCATTACTACAGCGCTTGGAGCAAAAACTTAAAAGGAGGAAAAAGTTAATGCACTTTTAAAACTCTCACACTAAAGCCGGCTACTGCAGCGTCAAGAACCAGATCTTATTTTACATTTAGAGTAGCATTGGGTTATTCCACGTTTTGCTATGAAACAAGAGGCTCATGTTGCTATCAAATGAACTTTCAGCACCTGAAGCACAAAGGTTTCAGAGTCCTATCAAAAAATGTTTAATATGTAGCATGCGCATATTGTCATATTATAATCTGTAAAGCTCATGTTCCTTTTCTTCAAGAAAAAGGAAACTATGTGATTTTTCTTCTGTTCTTAAACGGTAGGTGAAGGGTTTCAGTTTTTACGAGTGACCTGTCCATCTAAGATGAAACTCTTTCAAGTGCTTCCGTACTTTTTTCTGTTAGGACAACCAAGTAAATTTTGAAATGATACCATCCGAGCATGAGAGCAGACTCCCTTTTAATCAAGGGCAAATACATGGATACACCAGCACCGTTATGTCCTAACAACGCCAGCCAGCTAAGGCTGCAGATGCTTTTGTATGAGTAACACAGAAATCCCGCTTTAGGAACTCAGCATGCCCTACCTACCATCTCCCACCTCAACCAGCAAGCTACCCTCGATAACTAAAGCGCAGGGCAGCAGTTTTTAGGCCTGTGTGGTGGGCGTGAAACACGCTTCCAGCACCTTTCCCACCCCCCCCAGCAGAGCCGGGCACCCACCACCGCTCCGGCCGGGCACAAACCATTTGTGCCCACGCCGGGCTGCGCCCACCCGGCCCCGGGGAGCTCCGGGCTCTCGGCCACCCTCACGGCAGCGCCAGGCAGAGGCTGCGCCCCCAGGCAGGACCCGCGGGCTCCCGGCCCTGGCCCTGGCAGCCCCCCCTCCCACCACCACCGGACCCGTGCCCGGCCCGCCCGGCCCCAGCCGCAGCCCCGAGCCCGGCCGGCGAGGATACGAAGTAGACGGCGAGGAAGATGAGCGCGCAGCAGTCGATGAGGGAGAAGATGAACACCACGGACTCCATGGCGGCCCGGCCGCCGCCCGCCCCGCCCCGCCCCGCCCCGCCGGTGTCGGCGCGCAGCATGCCGGGACGTCGAGGCCCCGCGGCCGCCTTCCCTCACGGGGCAGCGGGAACGGGGCTGGCGGCGGGCGGCGGCCATGCGGGTGCGGGTGCGGCCCCGGGCGGCGGACCCGCGGCTGAAGCAGCGCGTGAAGCAGGTGAGGGGCGCCGGCGGGCGGCGGGGACAGGCCCGGGCTCCGGGCGGCTGGGACAGGCCCGCACCTTCTCCCTCCTTCCATCCCTCCCTCCCTCCGTCCCTGCCTTCTCTCCCGGTGCTGTAGCGGAGAGCAGCCGGCCCAAGGGTCCGGCCCCGGCGGCTGTGCGGTTCTCTCTCTGCCCTCCCTCGCCGGTGCTGCTGGCCCGAGCGTGAGGCGAATCGCCCGAGGGAGACACGCGCTGGGTTGCAAAACGGCAGCGCTTGCCTTCGGAAACGCGTGCGGCAGGCACCGCTCTTCTGCAGGCTGAACAGCCCCAGCTCCTCAGCCTGACCACAGGAGAGGTGCTGCAGCCCTCTGCTCTTCTTCGTGGCCCTCCTCCGGACCTGCTGCCACAGGTCCGCGTCCTTCTCGGGGCTGGGCATCGGCTGGGGGTGCGCACAGACCCGTCTGTGTCGTTGCTAACCACAGTGAATGGCACTGGTCCTGGTACGGGCCCCTGAGGGACACTGCTCCTCACTGGTGTCTGCCTGGACACAGAACCATGGTCCACTGCTCCCTGGGTGCAGCCACCCAGACAATTCCTAATCCACCAAACGGCCCACCCTTCAAATCCATCTCTCCAGGATGTCACACGGTTCACATCAAAGGCCTTACAGATATGCATGTAGATGGCATCAGTCGGTCTTCCCTTGTCAACTGATGCAGTCACTCCATCACAGAAGGAAATTCATTCTCCTTGGCCTTTTTTTCTGACCAATGCACCTCCAGAAACCATTCTTGTTATTCTTTGCATCCCTTGCCAAGCCCAGTTCCAGCTGTGCCTTGGCTTTCCTGACCCCATCCCTGCACACTCGGACAGCATCCCTGTGCTCTTCCCAGGCCACGTGTCCCTGCTCCCACTGCCTGTGTGTTTCCTTTTCTCCTGGTCCTCATTTTGCCCAGCAGGTCCTTGCTCAGCCATCCCAGTCTCCTGCCTTCCCTGGTCTCTGGTCTCATTCTTACACAGGGGAAAGAGAGAGCTCTTGTCCTCTGAGAAGTTGCCAGCTCTGTTAACTTCTTTGTTCCTAAGGACGGAGTTTCAGGGGAGCTCTCATCCACTAGGTCTTTAAACAGCTGGAAGTTCGCTCTTCAGAAGTTCAGGGTCCTGACTTTACTCTTTGCCAGGCCCACATTCCTCAAGTTCACAGACTCAAACAGGATGTTGAGTTTGAAACAGGCATATTTGAATTTTATTGTTGAATATATGTATGTTTTATAGTATGAATTTGAAACAGGCATATTTGATCCAGCTATTCTGATTAAGTTATTGGCAAAGATTTTATTTGCTTCTTAACATTTTTCATTTTAGTACCTTGCAAGTAGTAGATGTGGCCAGTATGTTGACATTGGGATTCTAGCATCTGATTTGCAGAAAACGTACAGGTGAGCTTATATTCCACATTCAGAATATGGAATATATTATTTTGTTATATATGGAATATGTTGTTTTGTTATTTTATATTTGCATGTATTTATATTTGCGTATTGTCAAAATTTTAATTTTGTTACATTCTTTACTGGTTGCTGAGGTTAATTGAAGCAATAAGATCGTTTCCAGTCCAGTGTTTTCCTCTGCTGATAGATCTACTAATTTGTCTTTTATGATCGCATCAGTACCGTGAGATCTAGCTGCTAATTGTTGCTGTTGTTAAACAGCTGCAGATACATTACAGCATTTAGGTCCTTATAAAAGTGATGAGTTTAAAATAGGAGAGAAAATAACACTTGGATGCAGGTACATGGGGTGGATAACAGGATTCAGTAAGACACTAAATCTTGCTCAGTTGCTTAGGAGGTCAGTCTACCTCGCTTATCTGAAGGCTTTTTTTGTGGGTAGAAAGGTTGTGTTTCCGCAGATCGTTGATGGATGTGAGAGTAAGGAATGGAGAGAAGTATATTCATTAATGTTTTCGCAATCTATTTTTTGTGCATTGTTAGAGAAAGGGTCCCAAACTCTTGCTGTGGATTTTTATAGGTCTCGGGGTTATGTTTTGTTTTTCCTCTGTCATCTGTTGCATAAAAGCAACCAAGCCTGTCGGAGTTTAAGAAGCGTTTGGATTGTGCACATGGTCTGAATTTTTGGGTTGACCTGTGTGGTGCCAGGAGCTGGACTCAAATGATCCTTGTGGATCCCTTCCAACTCGGGATATTCTATGATTCTATGAAAATGTTTTCTTGGTAACTGAAAGTGAAAGGTTGATGATGTTTGTTTGCAGGTAAGGGTGCTCATTGAATCAGATTTTCTCATATTGGCTTTTTAATTCTTTATTGCAGTTGTTCCTTACTGGACTGTACTTTCTAGACCATATTCTTGTGTCCATATGTTCTTGTTTGAATTAAAATAAGAAAATCAGTATTGTTATTGTGCAATAGAATCCATTTGTACATTGCTGCTTCTCCATAACTGCAGAGAAGAAGACCTTAATAATGTTTACTAAACATCCCTTTAGAGATTAGTAGATTTTAGTGTTTTTCCATCCCAGATATAGAGGTGTTCTAGGCTTAAGAAAAATCTATCGTGTTTTCAAGTTGGTTCTTCATAAGAACTTATGTTAAAGCTTGAGTATCAACTTACGATGCATTTTTTTCACTGAGAATAACAATATGTTGGGAGAAAAGCACTTGGTGTAACCTGCTACTTTGTGTTTTGTTTTGTTTTTTTTCAGTGCCGACTACGGACGAAGAAAAAGAAATGCTTTTAGAATACAAGTTGAAAAAGGTAGTTCTGTTAGTACCGTGTCCAAGATGCCAAATTCTTTGATTACACTTTGGTTGTTCCGTTAACATTTGAAATTTTTCTTCAGTGTTTGGAATAATCAGTAATGAAAAAGAACGTGAAGATTTATCCATTTTAGAAGCTGAACATATGGCAAAAAAGGCAAGACACGGAGAAGAGAAAAATGAGTAAGAAGAATTTCTACCATTAGCTGACTTCAGTAATGCCATTACTATTTAGCATTTCTTGAAATCTTTCTGTCTTCATATTATTAAGTTTTGGTAGTTCTAAGTTTACTGGCATATCCTTGATTTTCCATACACTTGTCTTCCTCAGGATTTACCTGTAGTTAATTGAAACATTCTTTTTTTTTCAATTAAGACAAGCAGATATTAAAGAGTAGATTGTAATTTCTGTGCTGCGGTGAATGCAGAGCCCTGAGTTAGTGGATATCCTTTTGGTTTCCATGGTGGTATTCCATATAAGGCCACAGTCCTACAAATGGTTCAATTCCTTCATTTTGTTCTTAATCTTTCTTGGGTGTGATGGGTATTACCTAAATGTGATGGATAAGACTACAGGACAGGCTATTCAGAGAAAGTCACCACTAGGTATGAGGTCGGCATTAAGATTTCTTAACTCCTAAAGCTATGTGCAGTCTCATGGACCATTCTGGTTTCTAACCTTTGGTAGATATCAAGAATCTCATGGGAAATCAAGACATTGTAATCAGAACGATTTAGTATAGTTCAGCAGGCATTTGCTACTGCTTCCCTTCTTGTGCCAACATTGGTGATTGTGTGGTTTCATGGTAAGCTGAATCAAGTTGGTCCAACATCACTTTTTTTGTAGGACTGTCTTTTAGCCAGGTTGTCAAGATGATCCAACTCGTTGCAGCCTTGGAAAGAATTTTAAAACACGTCGTAGCAATAAGTTTAGAGCATGCCAGTTGGGAGTTTGTTTCCAGTTTTATGCCACATTGCATAGTTGTGAGGAACCATGTTGTGGAAATTGCATTTGTTCTGTTTTGTGCGTGTTTCACTTGCAGTTTTGTGATACATTAATATTTTTTGTCTCCCTTCCATGTAAAGGACTGCAGGAAGTGCCACAGATAACTCTGATGATGATGATGATTATCCAGAAGATCTAGTAAGTTGTATTTTATTATGATGGCTTGTATTTGTGTAACACATGATTGTGTGTTGTAAAATTGCAGTGCACTTGGGAAGTTTAAAAGTGGACATGCAGATGAGTTACAGAGTTGGCCGTTCCAGCTGAGGGTCTGTAGTATATCTGAAAGGTGGATATTTCTGGCATAAAAGGAAGAACCTGTGGTGGGGTCTTGAGGAAAGAATGCAGGATACCCAAAAGATGTGGCTAGCAATTGAATGAAGTGATTGAAAGAACTGACACATCTGACTATTACTGAAATGGTAACTATCAGTTAACAGGGGTCATTTTAGGGTAAATCATAAAGGCTGTTGCCTATTGAACCAGCAGATGTAGTTTTGTGTGCAGTTATTTGATATGCAGGAGAGCAGGATGGAAGATAAGTGATTACTTTTTCCTGTGAGGTTGTATTTTCATAACTGATGTTTATGAAATATTTTTCATTGGTCTCTTTACATAAATAACCCAAGTTATAACCTGTACATTTTCTTTTAAAATGCCTGAATTTGCAGTCTACAAATCATATGAACAATTCCCTGCTGACGTTATACAAGAAAGGAAATCCTGATTCTGTTCCAGCCACTCCAAAAAATGAACCAGTGGAAACCTCTTCTGCACAAACAGCACCTCAAAGAAGCACCCTTTCATCAGGATCTTGGGCTGAAACACGGATCTCTGAAGGTGGCTGGTTCATCGATAAAACTCCATGTGGAAAAGACTTTTTCATTGACCTTTCTGAGGATGGAGAAGGAGATGAGGAGAAATTGATTTCTGAGGTATTGTGTTTTTCAAACACAATGTGTTTAAGGTAGCAAGTATGAATATCGTTTCCTATGTAACTTAACAGGCTTTTGAAGGCTGTTTTATTATATTCATTATTACAGATATGCATGCTATATTAAATACAGCAAAAATGTTAAATAGAAAGATTGGCTTAAGCCCAGTAGAGTACTAACTTTTAGCTTGATTTTTGAAGATGACAAGGCTTAGCCCATTGTTCTGCCCTATCAGAAGTGATTTTTGAACCTTCTGGTGAATTTCAAGCATGTTTGTCTGAAAGATAAAAGTCTTTCTTGTACGTTTTTTTTTGGAAAATGTAGTGCTCAGTAGCAGGGCGACCCCAGAGTAGTTGCCCCTCGTGAGAGAAAGGTAAGCGGAACTTAGCTGTTATTTATTGTTTGCCAGTGACCAGCCTAACTAGTCAACAAACACGTAGCTTGTTGTAGCCATAGCATGTAGTCTCCCGTAGTGGTTAAGTCTCAGTGAACCTGGGGAAAGCTGAATTTTTTTTTGGATGGATGTGGGCAAGGGAAATTGAAAGGCTTGGAAATAAACTATTTAAAAATAAGAGCTGTCCCCCCATCCAGACACATGCCCACTTTGTGTGTTGTGTTGGTGTTTTTTTTTTTTTGGAAAAAAATGTGTTTAGCTATTGAAAACTTTAAACTTATTTATGGGAAATAATGCTTATGTTGTTTGGCTGACCAGACTTTTTGCAAGGATGCTTTATTTATATTTTAGTTTAGTTTAGTTTTTAAGTGAAAGAAGTGCTACATTTACAGATACTTTTGGAATTATGCAAAATGTTTACAGAATAGGCAGATTTAACAAACTGTCCCTTTATCCTTTATTGCATCCTCTTACACAGAGAATTGAATAAAAGTGAGATCTTCAAACTAGAATATCATCAGTACTGTATTCTAATTTTTTTTTTTTAAAGTGTCACTGGACCTCCTTTTTCTTCTGTCCTGGATTAGCCCTTTGGCTACACGCAGCTAACTTATGTCAGCACTGCATAATGTATTCTTAAAGCACTGTTGACTTACTGGTAGTAAGAATTATTTCCAGTGGAGTAAATATGTTGATGCAATTTTATTCATCTACAGAGTGGTATGCAAATGACTTGTGTGTAATTTTGATTGGTGTCAATTTTTTAAAAAAATTTGTTTTAATTTGGTTACAAATATGTACTCTTAGCAAAAAAGTGGCTGGTATTTTTTTTTTTTAAAAGGGTGGGGGCTGGAATCCAGAAGGTAAAATCTAAATAAATCTACATAAAATATATATTAAACACTGTAGATGCTTTGATGTTTTGTTCTGTTAAGTACTTGCAAGAATTCACTGACTCTGAAAGTTTTGTCTGTACAATTCTGTTTTTATACACTAGAAGTCAACAGAATTTTCTGTCTTGGAGAGTGAAAAAAAGAAGACAAAGGGTAAGAGAGCAAAAAGAAAAAAAGAAGAAGTTCCAGATGTAGATGGAGAAATTAATTCCATTTTACTTAAAGGGAAAGGTAAGAAGTTATCTTTGGCATGCCTCTCTAAAGAGAGAGATCGTATGTGACCACGGAATCAATTACTAGTGTACTGCTACTATTCTGAAGTGCAAAGAAGTGTTTAAGAAATTTAATCTTTTATTGCACTAAAAAATATTCCACTCCTGTGTCTGCTACCAAAAATAATACTGCTCTCTGTATTTAGTGAATTGTTTAGGTTGAATTCTTTCTTGTTTGGTATTGGCAAGTACCATTATGCTATGTCTAAATTTACATAACTTATTTTTCCTCCTTCACAGTTACGAGTAAGGGACCAGAGCTTTACCACCCTTCAGTGAAGTTTGAGGATGTAGGAGGCAATGATGAAACTTTGAAGGTTAGTTAGCATGCAGATTGTGGGACAAAATACTCTCTGAATAAAATGCCATGTGAAAAATGACAAACAGGAAATCTATCAAAATTCACTTGTGGCCCTGAGAATACTTTTACCAATAGCAACAGAGGTTTTTATTTTGTTGTTTGTTTGTTTTCCCCTTGATTAATCTTTCTGAAAGCAGTCACTGAAATTGTATTAATAAATAGAACCTCTTTTTGTTTTGGCTTGCCTATACTATTAACAATTTATAATACTAATTTTTGTCATTTAAATTGAGGTCTGTGTTGTCCTTAACAGGAAATATGCAAGATGTTGATCCATGTTCGTCATCCTGAAGTCTATAACCATTTAGGTGTGGTTCCACCTCGGGGTTTTCTTCTACATGGACCACCAGGATGTGGAAAGACACTACTTGCACAGGCTATTGCTGGGGTGAGTTAGCTCCAGATTTTAGCTCCAGAGTTTCTTAATTGTATTTAGAGAGAAAAGAAATAACCCTCCTCCATTTTTTTCCTCTTTATCTCTTTTTTTTTCTGCTTCCTATTTTAGACTAAACTACGTTCACTTTTACTTCCTTTTGTTTAAATTGTATCTGAATCTGTACTTGATAGAACCTCATGTGAAGAAGGGATGTAGTGACAGGGTTTTATGTTTGACTTCATTGTGTTGAGGCATTCTCAGGACTGCAATATAGGCATGGGTACTGAAAAGACTGCAAGTGGAATATACTTCTGGTTAAAAGTACCATAACATTTTGAGTCTGGTCTGTATCATCTTTTATGAGTTATTACATTAATTCTATTGGGTGACATCCCAATTTACTGTTTAATAAAATAGTAAGTTTTCAACTCCAGAACTGGTTGTTGTCAAGCTGATGATTCAAGACCATGTGACAGTATTGGTGTAAAACTTGGTGAGTTGGTGAAGCTGCTGTACTGCTCTGTGCCTGTCATGGATATAAATCTTGGGGCTTTTGGGGCTACTCAGTGTTAACCAAGGCTGTATTTTTTTTCATGGTGTAATGGTTTAATGCTCTTTCTTCTTATGCTCTTTTTTCTTAAATTTCCTAGATTATAACCTTAGGTTGAGGTACTTACATATAAAACTACAAACATTTGTAATGCAGCTTTAACCTTTGAAAACACTGATGTTTATTACTTCAGTGTTGGTTAGGCCCTTCTATCATTATATTTCAAATGCTATGATTCGAAAGGTTTGCTTATTTTCCTTTTTAATACCTTACTGTGAAATCATGCCAATTGAGTTAATCTGTTTTACAGAATACTTCAGTGAGCATTTGTGTTCTGGTAGATGTCTTCGGGGAAGGAATATGACAAGTAAAATATTTTAAAGTATGAGATAAATGTAATGATTACTTCTTAAACCATTTTGTTAGGAAAGATACTGCTATATTAATTTTCATAATTGTGTATAGTGTTGTTTAGAGCAAAATATCTCCTCAAGGCCCCATGTAGGGCCTCTGGCAGCAGTGGTAAGTCTGGATTTTTCTTATATGTAGCTCAAAGAGCTTGAAATAGGCACTAATGTGAGCATTAGTCTATCAATGTTACAGGTTTATTCATTTATTTTTAGTAGAAGAAAACCTTGAATGTGACTTTTGCAAGTATTTTATTGCATTATCCTGCTCATACACTTCTGGAGTAAGACTAAGGGAACGAAACCTGGTGGGAACTCATCCATACTGATAAGCAATTTTTAGTTATAGATGGAAATAGACAATTTTCTCAAAGGAGATGAAGGATAAAATGAAATATATGTGTTGTGAAGTACTGGATTAAGGACTAAAGTGCAAAACTATCTCTAAATGAGTCAAGGAAACCTGGCCTTTATATTCGTTTCTGTTCATTTGGCAAAATGTCTTAGACCTGTTGTTAAAAGGAGGATACTACTCATCTTTTTTTTAAGAGAACTTTCAGATTTACTCTTGATTACAAAATCTTCAAGTATAAAAGATACTATATTGGAAAATATTTGTCCTCTAGGACAGCCAGCATTCCTAACCTCTGGATATATCATACAATGTTCCTTGTCTCTTTCAGGAACTTGAGCTCCCGATGTTGAAAGTGGCAGCAACAGAAATGGTGTCTGGAGTGTCAGGAGAATCTGAGCAGAAACTGAGAGAATTGTTCGAGCAGGCTGTGGTGAGACACCCAAGAGAAATAATACTGAATTGTTTGTCCTTTTCTTTTTAAAGATTCACACTTCGTTGCTGTGGTTTGAATTTCAGTGAATTATTAGTGACTAAATCTTTATATTGCTGCACACAAGTCATAGTGTCTCCCTTGCTGTGACCAGAATTCTATTGTACTAAATGTCATGCTGTCACAGAACACAAAGATTACTGTTCTAAAATCTTGACAAAAGATAGTTCTTCATATCAAAGTAGTGGGAGCAACATAAATTACTCACCGACTTGGAGGTGCTTGGAATGATTTATAAAAATTAAAAAGATGTAAGGGCAGTTTACTGTGCCTTTTTGTTACAAGGGTGTTTTTTGTTATTTTTCTCTAGTTTTGCATTTAAGACTTTGGGCCTTTAGGAGTAAAGAAAGAAATTGGAACAAATATCAAAGAGTAAGAGTAAAGTCCTGTTCCAATGTCAAAAGCCATTTGAGGACTTGTTCTGTCTTAATATCAGCATTAGAAACACAGGAGAACTAAGCTGCTGCTTGGCAGACATTCAGATCGATAGTGATTAGCCACTCTTGTAGTAAGATATCGATGCAAATTTCAGACTTGTTAAGAAGCAAAGAAAAGCAGACAGGTTGAGGTAATTTTAACTGGTATGAATGTGGATTTTCTTTTTGATAACAGCGTTATCAAAAAGATAACCATCCTTGTTTCATGAGGATGGTTTTCAGTTTTTTGAGGGTTCTTTGAGAATATTCTGGTTTTCCAACTTTGCTTCTTCATTCTGTCCTCCCGCACAACTGTTTGTTGATGGTTAAAGTATATATAAAAGAATGCTAAACAGGGCAAAATAATTAATTTTGAAGCTGATAGATTATTATGTTTTGGGTTTCTACTACGTTTTATTTTTTTAGAAAGCCTTGATAAGATGTTGTGTTGAATAAAATTAGATGAGTGAGTATTTAGATTCAAATACCTTTTGTATGTATGGTGGTTGCTGTAAGTTATTTTTGAACAAATGTATTGTATGAAATACATTTTTAAAAATGAAAACCATTGCCTTTGTTATAGTTCCTTGTTTTTAAGTGGCCTTTCCACTTGGTTTTTGTACTAAATTTTTGTGCAGGAGAAAAAAGACAGTTCAACTGTACCTTATGCACGTACTGTGGAATCTTCATAGTTTAGTTGTATTTTTTTTTCCTCTATCAGGTGAAGGAAAAACTGAATGACAACTAGATGGCGCAGTTGGTGCCTGATAGAACAGCTGGGATTTAAAATACTGTCTTTGTGTGGGAGCTTAGACTTTTTTTGATGATGATTCTAGTGTTTTCCTTAAGTATTCCTTTGCATCACAAGTACTTTTTTGATGGTATTAATAATCTTATGTCAGTTAAACACTATTCTGTTAGTTACACTAATTATTATTTTATATTAGTGTTGGCTTTTTATCAGTGTGAAGTGTTTGGAATGTTAGAACACTTGTTAGCATTGCTCACTGCTGATTTTTACTCTGAACATGGTCCATCACTGTAGTAATGTTGAAGTTGACAGGCGTTAAGTTGTTCTTGACCACCTATAGCTCTTTGTTTCATCATGAGCATCATTAATACTAGCTCCTGAAGTTCCACAGATAGAATATCATTAAAAAAACAAATACATAAAAGAGACCCTTTTTTTTCCTGATTTTAGTTTTGGTACTTAAACAAGTAAGCAGTGACAATAGAATAATAATCATGGAAAACACAATGGAACATAGAGATACATTTAATTTTTAATCGGTATATATGGACGTTTTGAATTCCTTTGCCTTAGTTATTTCATAGCCTCAGTTCAGCAGTTTCATAATCTGACAGCTCTCCAGATAGTAAATAACAACAAAATTATTCTGGGAAAGGTTGATTGTTCAGTGCATGCAGAAGTCTCAGAGTAACAGTTATAAAACAAAATCTGAAAAATGATTTCCCTCTCATAATACAATGTGTCAGCGTAACTTGGTAATTATTAATCTTTCTTGTTCCTAGACCAATGCACCATGTGTCCTTTTCATTGATGAGATTGATGCGATCACTCCAAAAAGAGAAGTTGCATCGAAGGACATGGAGCGGAGAATTGTTGCCCAGCTCCTAACTTGTATGGACGGTCAGTTGCAGGAACTTCTGTACTAAGCTAAACTTTCTAGTACTAAGCTAAACTTTCTAGTTATCAGTCTCACTATATTCTTTCATTCCATAGTGACTCCTAATTACTTTTGTGGAGACAGTGGTAATCATTTCCCTTGTTTTGGCACAGCTTATTTCTGTGGGGTAGGAGGGGAAAGCTTCTAGTAAATTCGAGTGGATATAATTACATTTTCACAGCCTCTCTGTTGTGTAAATAAACTTTAATGAAAAATATGTCAAATATTATTTGAAATACATGTTTCTGCTTGAAATATATCTATTCAAAGTAGTAGAAATAAGGATGAGCATCAACTTAGTGTGCCTGTTGGTTATTTTGTATGTGCTGTTCTGAGTATTACTGTTACCAGAAACACAGTAGCATAGATATCAGAATAAAGTTGAGAAGGTGATTATGAGCATTAACTTCCTTCCTTCCTTCCTTTAGACTTGAATAATTTGGCTGCCACTGCCCAGGTCCTTGTTATTGGAGCAACTAACAGACCTGACTCTTTGGACCCTGCACTGAGGCGAGCTGGGAGATTTGATCGAGAAATTTGTTTAGGGATACCAGATGAAGCAGCAAGAGAAAAGTATGTGTTATAAAGTTTAACCTTCTTTATTTATTTATTTATTTTTAAAGTATATTAACAACTTAAGGAAAAGTACTTTATTGTGGTTAATCCTTTTTATGCCTGCACACACATACATATCAGTGCACATTGAAAATTGTAGAATTTAAATGTGCATCTACTCTTTGTCTTAGTAGCTGTGCGTGCATATGGAGGTGACCGTCCTCATCAATTATCAGACCAATGTTTCCTCTGGTCCTCCTTTTCCTATTAACATACTTTAAAAAGCCTTTTTTTATTGTCCCCCACACTGCTGGCTAGCTTCAGCTCTAACTGTCTGCCTACAAAGGCAAGCAGCATCCCTGTAGTCCTCCCATGTCACCCAACCTTGCCTCCACCTATTGCCACTTTGCTCACAAGACCCTCCCTGTTCACAAGCAACAGGTCTAGGAAGGCACCTTTCCTAGTTGTCTCTCTTAGTAGAGAGCCAACTGTACCAACCTGTACCAAAAAGTTATCATCAAGGTGCCTCAGTAATCACCTGGACATGATTGTCTCAGCTATATGATATCCCCAGTTGACATTTGGCAGGTTGAAGTCCCCCATAAGGACAAGGGCAGCTGATCTTGAAATCTTCTCTCTATTCCTTAAAGAATAATTCATCAGTGTCATCATCCTGGCTGGGTGGTCTATAGTAGACTCCCATAGCTGCATCATGTCCCTTGATCCTTACCTAGAGGCTCTCAACTGCATTGCTGCTGAGTGCAAGCTCCATGCAGTCCATTGCCTCTGTTATATAGAGGCTGTCCCTTCTGAACAGCCTGAAACCGTCCATTGCAACACACCAGTCACGTGCCTCTTCCCACCTGGTTTTGCTTATGCCAGCGATGTTGTAGCTCTGCGACTGGGCCAAGACTTCTAGTTCCTCTTGCTTGTTTCTCATGCTGTGTGCTTGTTTCTCATGCTGTGTAGAAATATTTCAGATGTGTTTCATTGAACCCAGCCCCTTGTGGGGCAGACTGAAAGGTCTTGCTAGCTTGCAGTCCCTCAATTTTTGGCATGTAGTCCTGTAACTTTTCGCTGGCAGGCCTGGTTTTGTTCCTTTCCCTGTTCAAATGTAGTTTAAAGCCCT
Organism: Heteronetta atricapilla; assembly: GCA_011075105.1. Taxonomy (NCBI): domain Eukaryota; kingdom Metazoa; phylum Chordata; class Aves; order Anseriformes; family Anatidae; genus Heteronetta; species Heteronetta atricapilla. Next base: position 34,933,417 of record CM021733.1, read on the forward strand.
GTCAATCAGCCCTGCTAACTTCTGAGCGAAAATCCTTTCCCCCCCTCTGAGAAAGGTGCTTCCCAACAGGAACCATTAGGCCTGGTGTCCTATAGACTGTCCCATGATCAAGGAACCCAAAGTTATGTTGGTGGCACCAGCCTTGGAGCCATGTGTTGATCTGCTGGGTCTGCCTGTGCCCTTCAGTATTGATCTCCACCACTGGAAGGATGGAGGAAAGGATGAGAGTTCCTCACAGTCTGATTTCATCTGCTTCTCACAGAATAGTCTGTTGTAGATGTTTTTCAATAAATAAAGCAGTGGGGGGGAACAGACAGAATACAGACTACGGTTGTGTAGGAATACAAGGCAGCTAAATATCTCAATGGATAACCTGAGCATGTCTGTGCTAGACTCTGACATCTAGTCTATCAATTTTGAATCATAAGATAGTGCTTAAAGAATCCATGATGTTTAAAGTCATCAAAACTAGCTTTACCCACTCAAATGACATTACCTGGTTGATACTGTTGTTTTTCATTTAAGTGCTGAAAGGAAATACATAGCAGAGTTTTGTGGATTTCAGTTTAGTAACTTTCTAGATGAGTATGAACTGTTCCCACTGGCCTACTTCAGTTCATGTCAGCTGAAAGACACCTGTTTGTTTTTGTGTGAAAGTGAAAGGCCACAGTTGCATCTTTGTTTTACTATTCTTTTTTTCCCTTCCTCATCAGAATTCTTCAGACACTGTGTCGAAAACTTAAGCTCCCAGAGTCCTTTGACTTTCTTCATTTAGCCCATCTGACTCCAGGTTATGTAGGTGCTGACCTGATGGCACTTTGTCGTGAGGCGGCTATATGCACAGTGAACAGGGTCCTGATAAAATCTGAGAAGTGGCAAAAGAACTACGTACAGGCAGGAGGAAACACAGCTGAAGAAAGCATGGGAATAGGAACAGAAATCCAGGTGGAAGAGGATGCCAAACAGCTACAGCTTCCTTCTAAGGTATTTTTTCTTTAAAGTGTTTACCTCTAACATCTTAAGAATGAACTATTTTAGAATTGTGAAAGACTTTGCTCATAAATCCTTAAATATCTATGGCCAGTGAAATGTTAAATTTAGCTACAGATCTATCAGCTCTGAAGCCAGAAGCTTCATTCCTAATGACCCAATTAGGCTCTCCAAAACTAGGTCTTCTAAAAATGATGTTAGTGTTTTACACAAGGTGTGTGGTTTTGTAAAATTGTTTTTACTAAGCTATTTGCTGTGTCCTCAGTGAAATAGCTGTCACAATGCCTCAGTCTCTTCTCTGACCTCGTATTCTTACAGTTAGCCAAAGTCTACAAATGTTTATGCTGTCTGTATTTTCCCTCCAGCTGCATGTTTACATGAGTTAAATCACATGCAGTAGTACCAATAGCAAGTTTGAGGAAGAGGTATTTAAGACTTATCCAAAAGAAAAGTTGGATTAGCAAATGAAACTTGAGTTGCAGAGAAAGTATCTATTAACATGCAGAACAGCTGAAAATCTTGCAAAAAAATATTGTTTGCAGAGCCAGAATTATTCTACGCCACAAGTGACATGCTGTTTTCAGTGAACCATAATATCTTTATAGAGAGATTTTTGGTCCCGCTGTTCAAAATTTCGAGTATGTATGTATGCATTCCTTGCTCTGTGTGTTACATGTTGAATTCCTAAAGATTTGTCTGAAGAAGTAAAACAAAGAGTTTTTAAAGGTACTTTGTAATTGGATTCTGTTTTTAGAAGGAAGGAAAACTGTTAATGTAATTAACAAAAAACAGTGTAAAAACCTTTGGCAAGACTTTTTATTAGAGTAATGTGGTCATACTGCATACCTCCCAGTGTCTCCAGGGGCCAGAAGTAGCCAAAAGAAAAGGGGGAGGGACAGGTAGTTGCAGTTTAAAAACATCACTGTGATCAAAGGAATTACTAAGGATAAGGAAGTCTAATTGTAACAGAGACGTATTTTGATAGCAGGCAGGGGGTTGACATTGTCTAATACAGTGTATTGTCATTAAAACAGTAATATTATATTTATCATAGAAAAATAAACTTACAAAAAAACTTTAAAAATAATTCACACAATTCAATAAACAAACCCAGTGGGCTCGGCTATTTCACAGTTTCTCGTAATACCTTTGTTAGGAAGAAGAGGGAGGGCTTAAAGAGAGAATACTGTGCACTGTGAACACTTGTACTTCATTGTGGTCAGTGACATTGTGGGCTATCTTAGTCGCATCCAATATCAAATGCTATGTCCCATATTCTGCTGTAGGGAAAACACGGCAACTAAAAAGATTTTTGCAACGTTTTATTTCCTTTATCTTAATGAAAATCCTGGAGTGGTTTTACTTGAGGTGCAATATCGCATTGCTTTAATAATGCCTTTCCATATTACAACTGGATTATATTTACGTTGTGAGGGTACAAAGTTCTTTGATCAACTATTTTCACAGATAGTTTTTCCCCAGCAAGGATCCAATTTTCAGTAATTGGAACATACCTGTCTGTCCCCACGCTTCTTGGCAGTCTGTACTTTGCAAGATGGAAAAAGTTGAAAAGCATTTTGCTGTATCTGTGTTGTGTTTTCCCAGACTTTATAAGGGCCTGGTTACAAAACCAGTTCTAATCAGCTTGAGGAACTGACTTGATGGCTTGAAATCTGATTATATTAAATAAACACTTGTGACTGAAAAGTGTATGTTAAGAGTTTTAAAGGTTTATATGTAATTCAATATCCCACAAATTGTTACGTTTTTGCTGTTTAGCAGAGTTGTTTGCTTCATCCTGAGAGCAATTTCATACTAAAATCAGAATAAAGGTAAATTTATTTAGTGCTTTCCTGAAGCATTTTCATTAATGTTAGTTTTTAGTGCTGTTTTACACATTCTATGTGTATTATACATAATGATCTGTTTTGTAGTAATTAATATTATACTTGTAGAAAGTATTGCTCTGAAAAAGCCCTAAAGAAATCTTAAAATACTACATGCATAATCTTTTATCTGCATTTCGATATACCCTAAGGTTGAATTACAGAGACTTCTGGATTTGCTGAAGAAGCAAGACCCCTTGCCTGAGGAGCAGCTGCAGAAGCTGTGCATTGAGATGAATGATTTTATTGTTGCGTTGTCATCAGTGCAACCCTCTGCCAAGAGAGAAGGCTTTGTCACGATTCCTGATGTAACATGGGCAGATATTGGAGCCCTGGAAGATGTTCGGGAGGAGCTGACTATGGCAATATTGGTATGTGTTAACATTACTTTCAAAGGTTTTTTCACACCTCCCCCTATGCAGAAAATAAAGATATCTCGGTTTCTTTGTTCATATTTATTTAAGGTATAGTGTGCTGCTCATGAGTTCTAGCGTGCTGCGAACTAGAAATTTTGCAACATCTTCATTTAAAATAGACTTCTGTAACCTGCTTTCAAATTTATTACAAGTCTAGTGCATGTATTAAGCACTTCATTTGTTGTAGTTAAGGTTTCATTTTTCAGTATGTTCATTATTGCTAAATCTTAAGTATTCTAAAAGTTTTGTACCAATAACCTAGTTAGACAATTGCTACATGAAGAATTTGACACTGCTTAGCTGGACAGTTAGCAGCCTCACTGCTGGTCAGATCAGTACTTAACACTAACACCTTAAGGTGAGAACTTGGATAGATAAAGTCTTTGCCTCTGAATAATGATGGGGGTATTTATCAATGCAAGATAAGATGCAGATTGACAGTGTTTATTCAATTAGCCTGTAAAGAGTTGGAATTACGAACTTGTTTATAAACAAATTTTCATCCATCTGTAACTGAAATCAAAAGTTTAATGTTAGCTTTCAGTCACAGGTAATTATGATCATTTCTTGTATAGGCACCTGTGCGGAACCCAGAGCAGTTTAAAGCTCTGGGCCTGACTACTCCAGCTGGTGTTCTGCTTGCAGGGCCTCCTGGGTGTGGCAAAACACTACTGGCTAAGGTAATAAGCTTTTCTAAACATGTTTAAGAATACCGGAGTATATTATTGAAGTGGATGTGGTGGGGTTTTTTTTGTTTGTTTGTTTTTGTTGTTGTTTTGTTTTTGTTTTTGTTGGAATGACTTAGTCTGGATGATACTGCCAGATGCTGGACTTTTGCAATTCCCAGCAGAAAATTAAATTTGAGCCTCTCTGCCAAAGTTTTCTTGTATAGAGTTACACTTTTGCTTAAATGAGAAGAAATAATTGTAAAATTTGAAGTAATTAAATTAGTCAAGAAGAAAGTAGTAGCAAAGAAAGGAACAAACTAATTTTTTAGGTATCTATTTCTGTGGAGTACTTTGCTATAACTAATGTAATTGGAAGTAGTCTGCACTTTATGCTGTTTTATTTCTTGTATTTATCTTACTGTAAATAATTCTCCTTGAGCATTTCAGTTCTTACAGCCTCCCCTTGTAAATATGGATGTAAATCATGCAGGTTTCCAGATGCGTGCTTGTCTTTGTTTTCAGATGTTGTGTATGTAGTTGAATTTATTTTTAACTCTCATTAATTACTGAAAATTCTTCAGCTCCTATGTGATTAAAAAACAATAATGATCCCACACTGCCTCATTAAAGAGAGAACACCTTGCTAAATCCTCCAACTTCTCCCACTCTTAACTGCATGTAGCAATACTTTGTACTGTTTTCTGTGTTTTACACAGATGACAACTATGCTCCTTCTCGTTTTTTTTATATAGTTCCATGGACAGAACGAAAGAATACATGAAAAAATGCTTTTCTCTGTGTACATCTTTCTCTTTTGATAGGCTGTTGCAAATGAGTCTGGACTGAACTTCATATCTGTGAAAGGTCCCGAACTGCTAAATATGGTATGCACTGATCATTGCACTTTTGTTATTTATAGAATGCTTGCTGAAAGCCTGGGGCTAACAAAATTCCTAATAATTGCACAACTGATACTGGTGCAAAAGAAGTAGTCTTGTTTACCTCACTGCTTAAAATTTTTAGCAGTGAATAGTTTCACATGAAAGGCAAAAAGCTAAATGGGTAGTTTAAGTATATCTTGGCTTAAATTACCTGCCTAGTGAGATACTAGGCAGATGGAGCCTGCTAGGGTAAAGTTGGATTTCTAAATAATCATCTGCACACATCATTATCACTACTTATTAGTGACATGGAAACTAAAACCAAAATACTAGATTTGATTATTCATTTCCCAAAGTTTTTTGTGTACCTCAAGTACTGATATCAGGCAGGAAATAGGACTGTTCATTATAATGTTCATAATCCTCTTTAATATCTTTGTTGATGATTTGGATGAGGGAATTGAGTGCACCTTCAGTAAGTTTGCAGATGACACCAAGTGGGGGGAAGTGTCAATCTGCCAGAGGGTAGGAAGGCCCTGCAGAGGGACCTGAACAGGTTGGGTCGATGGGCAGAGGCCAATGGGATGAAGTTCAATATGGCCAAGTGCCGGGTCCTGCACTTTGGCCACAACAACCCCATGCAGCGCTACAGGCTTGGGGCAGAGTGGCTGGAAAGCTGTGCAGAGGAAAAGGATCTGGGGGTGCTGATTGATGCTCGCCTGAACATGAGCCAGCAGTGTAGTAGTAGCCAGTAGTAGGGTGATGGTTGGACCAGGTGATCTTGGAGGTCTTTTCCAACCTTAATGATTCTATGATTCTATAAGTGAGAATATAAGATTCTACAAATGAGATTGCAAAGTGAGGTTCTGACTTATATTTCAGTTTCGTATGTCCTAATACCCCCATCTAAAGACAATTACTTAATGAACTTCAGATATTTATTGTGTTTAAATTGCTCAGTGGTGTTTTTTTTTATTATTTATTTTGTATTTATTATTAACCATAAGGTCCTTAGTGATGATTTTATTTGTTAATTCTCATCATCAAAATGGTAGCAAGTCAGATTTATTCTCCCAGAAAGTAGGGATTCTCTTAAACTCTGTATATACTGGGAACTCTCAAAAGTGAGCTAATGACAACGTTCGTGTTCACATATAAATCTAGTACAAAAAGAAAATAGATACAGCAGAGTTAAGTGAGGTAATTCAGTTAGCAGGTGGTCCTTCTCCCTTGGAAAGCATCTTAAATTGTGTTTAGAACTGATCTTTTCCTAGTAAAATCTTCATGTCTTACGTTTTTTCACTGTGTTTTGTCATTTGTTTTAGTATGTTGGTGAAAGCGAGCGTGCTGTACGTCAGGTATTCCAGCGTGCCAGGAATTCAGCCCCTTGTGTTATATTTTTTGATGAAGTTGATGCTTTGTGCCCTCGGAGATCTGACCGTGAAGTAAGTCTCAAAATATCTCCATAAAGAAATCCTTAGTTACAGTTTTTGTGGCATTGTGCTAGCCACAGAAACATTTCATAGAGCTTAATAATTGTGTATACAGCTCACAGAATCACAGAATGGCTGAGGGTAGAAGGGACCTCTGAAGATCATCTAGTCCAACCCCCCTGCCAAGCAGGATCACTTAGAGCACCTTGCACAGGATGGCATCCAGGCAGGTTTTGAATATTTCCAAAGAAGGAGACTCCACAATCTCTCTGGGCAACCTGTTCCAGTGCTCTGTCACTCTCACTGTAAAGAAGTGCCCTCTCATATTCAGTCAGAACCTCCTGTGCTTCAGTTTGTGCCCATTGCCTCTCGTCCTGTTGCTGGGCACAACTGAAAAGAGACTGGCTGCGTCCTCTCAACACCCTCCCCTCAGATATTTATACACATTGTGAGGTCTCCCTTCAGTCTTCTCTTTTCCAGGCTAAACAGGCCCAGTTCTCTGGATTCACCAGTAGTACCATGTCCCTCTTATACTGGGGAGCCCAGAACTGGACACAATCTTCCAGGTGTGGCCTCACCAGGGTTGAGTAGATGGGCAGGATCACCTCCCTTGACCTGCTGGCAACACTCTTCCAAATGCACCCCAGGCTTTTCACAGTCTTTTTTAAACTGTTAGGAAAAGATTCTTCACTGAGGGATGGTGGTTGGGCACTGGAACAGGTTACCCAGTGAAGTGGTCACAGCACCAAGACTATTGGAGTTCAAGATGTGTTTGGACAATTCTCACAGACATATGGTTTGATTTTTGGGTGGTCCTGTGTGGAGCCAGGAGTTGCACTTGATGATCCTTGTGGGTCCTTTCTAACTTAAGATATTCTATGATTCTATTGTCTGGGCAGGAGACTCTTGACTATATTCTTCATGCTGTAATACCACATATTTTGCTTCACTGTAGGCAAAAGCCTGTTTTAATATGTTTAAAATAATAATAATGCAACATATAATATATAGTACATATTATATGCAACATATAATATGTATTTTTGTATGTTTAAAATAGTGCAACATTCTTCAAAATCATCAAACAGTTTTACTGTTTAATTAAAACTGTTGTTCCTTAGCACCTGTGATTTTCTCTCTGTCTCCCCAGATTTAGAATGAAATTCAGATTAATCTATTCAATTTGTTTGTAGCATATCTGGGATCTTTGCTTATAGGCACCTTATAGATATTATAGGATTTCTAGGATCTTTGGTTATAGGCACAAATACAGGCTGGGCAGAAAATGGATTGAAAGCAGCCCTGATGAGAAGCACCTGGGGGTATTGATTGATGAGAAGCTCGACATGAGCAGGCAATGCGTGCTTGCAGCCCAGGAAGCCAACCATATCCTGGGCTGCATGAAAAGAAGCATGGCCAGCAGGTCAAGGGAGGTGACTCTCTCCCTCTACTCAGCTCTTGTGAAACCTCACCTGGAGTGCTGTGTTCAGCTCTGGGGGCCCAGCACAAGAAGGACATGGAAGTATTAGAAGGAGTCCAGAGGAAGGCCACAAAGATTATCAAGGAGCACCTCTCTTACAAAGACAGGCTGAGAGAGTTGGAGCTGTTCAGCCTGCAAAAGAGAAGGCTCCAGGGAGACCTTATAGCGGCCTGCCAGTACCTAAAGGGAGCCTACAGGAAAGGAGGGACTCCTTGTCAGGGAGTATAGTGATAAGACAAAAGGGAATGACTTTACATTTAAAAAATGTAGTTTTAGATTAGATATTAGGAAGAAATTCTTCGCTCAGAGGGTGGTAGAGTGGTGGTAGGTGTCTCTTCCCGTAAGCAGGTGGGTTGGAATTAGGTGATCTTGAAGGTCCCTTCCAACCCAAACCATTCTATGATTGCATGATCTCATTACTATGGAGTTAACATTTGACTATGAGTCATTCGTTTCCAGTAAGCTCAGCTGCAGAAGCAGTTGTTTCAGAAGTTTAAATATTTATAGAACTTTTTAAATGGATCTTTTTTATTTTTATTTTTTACCAAGGCTGAATAGTGAGAACATTTGGGTCTTTTTTTGAGGTAGGTGGGAGAGTGATTGGTATAGTTCTGTAGTTAAATTTAAGTGAGTTCTTCATTTTTAATGGGGAAGAAAAGTTTTAGCAATTATAATATATGTGGCAGGCATATAGTTAACATAAATTTGGGGTAGGAAAAAGCTGAGAATATGATAGAAATTCAAAATGCAACTATATTACAGGTATTAAAAAAGTGGCTTTTTTTGGGGGGGTAGTATTTAAACATGGGGAGCTGGTAAATCTTTTGTTTGAAAATATTTACATTCTCACTATGTTGTTGTGTTTTCTTTGGCAAATTTGTTCTTTTAAAGTCAGGAGCCAGTGTGCGTGTAGTTAACCAGTTACTCACAGAGATGGATGGTCTGGAGAATCGTCAGCAGGTTTTCATTATGGCTGCCACAAACAGGCCAGGTAAGCACCTAAAAACCTAAGGAAGAGAAACATAAGAAACAAAACATTATTAATTCTCTTGTCATGAAATCACATGTTGTTACATGTTTGAATTCAGTAATTAACCTTGTTCTGTACTTAAAATTATAATACTTCAAATTCAAACCTCTTCTCATCAATGTATTGTTAAGTCTGTTCTGCATTCTTGCAAGTGACAGCATGAGATGAAGCAACATCTTTAAGACATGTCTTAATTAGGACCTGCTGTCTTCTACAGCTGCAGTCACAGACTTAGTGTATTACTGTACTGGAGTAGTTAAAATTACAAAATATTCCTGAGAAACGAATGTTGAAATAAGGGAAAGCTGGAGATTGGTAAGGCTTGAACTAAGCAGTGTATTACTAGCAAATTACCATGATGTAAAAGTGAATATGAAGTAAAAATGCCTTGCATAAAGAAAATCCTAAGGCATAGATAGCAAATATAATCATCAAATTGAAGGGAATAAATGTGTCTGCAAAATTTGTAAATGGAAATGAATTACATCTTGATAGAGGAGTTTGTCAATGTAATAAATCATTTATGAACAGCAGAGCTTGGGACATCCAACTTTCCCTACAGGATGCAGTTGGATAAGGATCTCTTACTTGAGAAGGATGTCAGTTGTGTATATGAGTACACTTTGGACAGGTTTAGACTACAGACTTCTGGTGTGATACCTGGATTTGTCAGTGGGAAGAAATAGTTTCCAATTGATGCAGCTTTTACCAGAACAGTTTTTATTCTAGTTGTGGTTAAACCATGGAAACTCATTTTTTACTTCTGTAGTTTGTTTAACAGTTACAGGGCTTAGGAATAGGCAGTGTTCACCAAATGAAGTTTTAATGATATCATCTGTTGTCTTAATAGTTGTACAATGCTGGTAGACAACAGTGGAGTCCATACTAGTAAAGCACTCTTACTGCCCTAAGACCTAAATGTCCAAGCAGAGACCTGAAGGGGAACAATAATTTACATCGGCAAATGCAGTTAAATAATTCCTACAAACAATACAAGCTGTAGTGCTTGAAAAGCTTTTTCTTTATGTCTGACATTTATATGAAAGATTTTCTTGACGTAGGTAGGTTGAACAGAAATGGTGGGTGTTTGTATAATAGAACTTGAAATAATGTGTCCCCACAGAACTTTCTGAATTCTTCCACTAGGCAAGTATTATGGCTTTGCAATTTGTTACTTCTCTAAAATGGTTGCATGCGTGTTAGCTTTTATTCTTTATTGATGTAACTGTTCATAACAACTGTGTACGCTGTCAGCATTGTAGGTTCAGAGACAGTGGCACCAAAAGATGAGTCTTACCTCTCAGTAATATTGTTATAATGAATAATAGTAACAGGGTAGCAGTGGCTCAGACAGTTTTAGCATCACCATATGTTCCTAGCACAGTTGTTCCAGTGCGGGGAGTCCATTGCATGATGGTGGTGTTTTATATGTCCCATGGCTGAAGACTGACAAAATCTGTTTTTTGTTTTGTTTTTATGGCAGCTTTTAAGGACCTGGACTGTCTGATTACCATTTTGTTAAAAGGGCATGCACCCCAGAGTGGTTCCTTTTGTTTATCATATACTTTTTGCAACTGGTAGTTCTTAACTATGGGGTTGCTGAAATAAACCTTTAATCAGTGCTTAAAAGAAGAATATTTGAATGTTTTTTGCACTTTAAAAGTGACTTTGATAGCCCTTTGAAAATCTATCTTGACTACTCTAAATTAGCAGGGATGCAGTATTCCCAACTCAATCTCTTTGCACCTAAATGCAGAACACTGTCAAACTTTGCCTGAGAGGATAAAACATTAAAGCCTTCAATGTCATTAAAGAGAGAGAGGGAGAGAGAGGCAGAAATGACATGTCTTGTTAGAAACTTTCTGGGTCAGAATAATTGTATTATTTTTTAGTCTACTTCCTCAAATCCAAGACCAAATACTTAGAAAAACATTAAGCACTACAGTTAGGGAAGGTCTGTAATTTCCCACAATTTTTTAGACACCTGTGTGAGTTGCAGTATGGTATACTGCTGCTTTCTCCTCCTTTCTAACTTCTCCAGGCCTTGAATATTTAGACTCTTCAGAGAAGTGCTGTTCAAGGCATCAGCAGTGCGTACCATGGAATCCAATGAACTGTATTTAACCTGAGAAAACACAAGTAATCAGTGAAGCGCCATAAACTGATACTGATTTAAGCTCAGTGTAATTGCAGTGATGTCTTCAGTTATATTAATGGTCTTTTCTCTAGCTTATTTGAAATTAATTCTTGTAAAACTCCCCTTCTGCTATTATCTGAGAACATGGTCCTAGTTTCAGCGAGTTCTGTTTCGTTTAGCAGATTTATGTGAGTTTTGTAGAGCTGAACCACAATTTAAAGCGTAATAAAATATTAGCCTATCCTTGCTATGACAATAGTTTTGATTATTTTTTGTTTTGTTTATACTTGTTTATAAATGTTGCTGAGTTAAAGGCAAGGTAAGGTCTAAAAAACTACTTAATATGTGATACAGGGAACAGTTTCTTTTATGATAGTTTTAATTCACACAAATCATGTTGTATATCTTCCACAGGCTTTGGTAAAAGACCAAATATGCTGACAGCATCTTTGTGGAGTCTCTGAAACCCTTTTAGAGCTTCTGAGCCTATATTCCAGAGCATTATGAATGTGACAACTTAGATCTTGTATACTTTGAATATAATTTAAAATGCTGTAGTGAATATAGGAGAAGTTTGATGAACTCAACACAGTAGTCTTTTTTGCTAGGATGTGCAAAAAATTCCCTAACTTTGTTGACTTGTGTATAATTAAGGCATGAATAATCAACTGGAAATGAGTGTGAGATTAATGGATTTTATTATAGGACAACATAATGTCACGTTATAGGCCTGCATGCAAAGTAATTTCCGATAGAGTTTAATGAAGAAGATAATATTTTGCAGTAGTTTGGAGAGCAATGTAGTAATCTGAAATACTACATGATTTTCTGGAGGCTAGTGCCTGTTCTAACCTGCAAAAACAAAGCAAGAGATGGATGTACTCTAAATGTCTCCTTATGCCACTTTGCCATTTATATGCGAAAAGGATGCAACTGTCTTCCAATGGCATAGTCAACATCATTGACTGCATCAGGAAATCAAGATAGAAAGTTACTAACTCAACATTTCTCTTAATAAAAGTAGGGCAGTTGTTTTGCCCTGAGACAGCTGCTTGGAAAAGAAATATTGTGTATCATCCGTTTTCCATGTTTCAGATTTGAAATACAGTATTTTTCACTTTTCAACTTGGGAGATAATAATAGGCTTTGAAAGAGGTAGCTAAAATAATTAATTTAATTAAAATGTTAAATCTGAAGTTGAATCTATGCTGTTTAGATAAGTTTCCAGATACTTAATATGAAGAGGACATTATAATTTATCAGGATGGAATGCTATGAAATTCCTAAACAGGCAGCATTACTTATTTGTTTATAGAAATATGAAGTGCATCTAATGAGTGAGTTTGACCAAAGAGGAAAAAGGCATGTCTGTGTTACGTGGTTTTAATTTTTCAAGTTTTACAGAGAACTTCAGTCCCAGAAGCTTGAGGGAAGGCTCACGTCTGAACCCACAGGGTGACGTGAACTTACTCCTAAGAAAATGGGAAGTGTAGATCTGTGTTTTGAATTGCAGTATGGACTTCACTGTGTAAACCTCCATTACTGCGGCTTATTGAGTTAGTGTGAGTTGTAGCTCTTTGAATGCGGCCATGTTTACATACAAATGGATGAATGTATCTTTAGACTGGATCACCAACTTCAAATTGTTGGACAAATAGAGTGGCAAGCGTATTTTCTCAGCATGTAAAATGGGAATTCTATTTTCCATATTAAAATCAGCAAGAGCTTTTGAATGGAGAATTGAAGTGCATGGTGTTGTAATACAGTCCCTATTGAGAGTGTTTGTGTTGATAGTTGTCATTGATCTGTTGTGCAGATTCTGTCATCTCATCTTAATACATGGCAAAACTCCCTTCCACAGAGATACAGAAACAGGAAACTGCATTTGTGCTGAAAGCAAGATAACATAAAAAATATAGCACTGTGCACAATAGTACAGGAAAGATGTTCTTGTCTGGGCCTGCCATGGCAGGGGTTGTGTTTAACCCATGTTTCATCTGTCTGGATTAAATTAATATATCCTCTTAGAGGGTTTTTTTTGTTACTTTCCCACCATCCTTGTCACATTCTCAATAGCTGTTTTTGCCTACATAGATGTCTCTGGTCATGACTGCTATATTTTGGAAAAAAAAAAAAAAGAAAAAAAAAAGTTTTTTGCCCCAGAAAAAGGTAGTGGAGCAATTTTTAATGTATGCATTCATTCTGTGTTTTTCCCTTTAAGCACAGGTGTCAGTGTAATTTGAGCAAAACCCTGTACATCTTTAAAAAGGGAAGGAAGATTACATTGTTGTAGGGTCAGATAGCTGGAATCTCGATAGATTTAAGCAAGTGTTTTTCTTTCAGTTAAAAAATAAAAAAGGACAACTGCTTCCATGTGCATTGTTTTGTTTTGTTTGCTTTTAAACATCCCTACAATTTGCTTTTAAACATCCCTACAATGAGGATCAACCTTTGCCAGTTCTTCTGTATTAATATACATGAATGCATGTGGTTTGGTTATTAGCTACATTTGGTCAATAGGATCTAATCCTAAGGGTATTAACAGCTTCATTTGGGGTCTTTGTAGTTTCCATCTTAACACTTAGATATAACTTTCAACTTCTACTTTTGGATGAGGTTTTTGCAATAGCTGCCCAAGACAACTGTAGACCTTACAAAAATCAAAAAGTTTGTTATGTTAAAAATACAATTTTCTTTGTCTTTTGTGGGTGCTTCTGTGATTTCGCTGTTCATGTTATTGTAGTGTGTAGGATGTGGATTTTTAGAATCCCTTAGTGAAACTCAGCAGGTAATTCCATCATAATTTTTGTAGATTGGGAAATGGGGCATCAAGAGGTTTAGTCATTTAGAAGCATCATCCAGGCAGTTTGTGTTAAAACATGGACAGGAATGACAGCAATTTAAGTCATTGCTATATTACATGCCCTATGTGTATCTCTTGCTGTACCAGTAGTCCTTGGTATTTACATTCTTGTCTGCAGTTCGTGGAAGTACTATATTGAAGCCTGTGGTGCTAGAAGGCTGCTTGAGATTTCTATTATGTTTGAGTTTTGAATGGTTTTTAGAAAACATTTGTGATGACTTTGGTTTCTTACTTCCTTGGATATAATAAAACCTGGGGTCTGTCGTATTTCCTGGGGAACAAATTCTGTACTTTGCAGCTCTATTTTGTGTTTTCATGGTTATTCTGTATTACTGTCTAGAAAATTATTATGTTGTAGAAATGCAAATGACAAGTAAAATTAAGTTTACGGGGGGGGGGGGGTGTTTATGATTGGCCCTGTGTACTTCTGAATCTTAGTTTACCATGAGGACTGTCAACCAGATTTGCGGGGGTTAATACGGGTAGAGTTCTTTCCAACTCAACAAACTGGAAAGCATTTTTTTTTCATTGTTACACATTACCATGGAATTCCTCACTTGACTATGCTATGTGTGATAGAAAAAAATGTTATACGACTGTATTTCCAAAGAGACCTGTCTTCATTTGTGAGCGGATGAAACTAGTATTTATGAGCCGTATTTGACCTGTACTTACCTGTACTGGGTAGTAAAGGCTCCTACTTGGCAGAGATGGAACTATTTCAGTCAGCTATTTTAATGCTCAGAGCTGCACATTGCACCAATGCTTTTTTGAATCTCTGTACAAGTATGCATATATTACTTCTCATGTGTACGCTTTCCTAAATGTATATATAATTTCTGGATAACTGTGTTGTTTTCTCCCTTCCCCAAGATATAATTGACCCAGCTATCTTGCGTCCTGGTAGACTGGATAAAACACTCTATGTGGGTTTGCCACCACCTGAAGATCGACTTGCTATTCTAAAGACAATCACCAAAGTGAGTATTTGGAAACAAATCATTATCTTGAACCTTAGTGGAATGCTTTATTACAAATGAAAATTCCCAGAAGAATTGCAGGATTCGGTCTCATAAAACACTTTTGAATATAACATGAAGTAATAAAAATAAACCATCAGCCACATCTGTTGGTAAATTTGCGCTGAGACTGCAAAGGGTTGATAAATCTTGAGTCAGGCAACCTCTTAAGCATAGAAACTGCTGCCTTTATAGTCACAATTTGAAGAGATTTAATTAAAAGATTCCTATCTGTATGAGTAATGGGCCTAGAAGTGTTTTGTAAGCTTCTTGAGAGGGGGAGGGGGTTTCCACATATTCAGTAATATGATTCACTAGCTCCAGCTGTATTTGCTCAACACTTAATTGTGACACTTAATAATTCCCTTTAGGACTAATGGGAAGCTTGTGATAGAGGATGTTTATTTTGTCTTTAAAGGTAACTTGAAGCATTTTTTAAAATTTGGGCTTGTATGATTGTTCTGACTTAAAACAACCTCCTTCTGGAAGAAGCGGGTGGTAATGGTCAGTCTTTAGACTTCATAAAGAGAGTGGAAGGGTTTTCTGATTACAAGAGTTTACACCTGTTCTCTTCTCTCTTTTTTTTTTTTTTTTTAACATACAGCTGTTAAGTCTCACTCTCCCTATTTTTTTGCTGGAGAATCTCTGGAGATGTGTAATTGTCTCAAATTAGTATACCACTAACTATAATTAGTGGTGTAGGAAAATAATGCAGCAAAGCCTAGTGCAAGACTATATGGAAGAAGGTGGTATTAAAAAAACTGTTTTTTGTCGCTCATACATTCCACTTTCTCACACCCTCACAGCCCCATGTAGTCACCAAGATACATGCAGCCAAGTGGTAGGGACAGAATCACTTGTGCACAGCACTGATGATGAGTAATTCTGGGTGTTGTGACCTTGCTTCATCTCTTGGCTTCCTCTTGACTGGCAAAATGGCAAACTGTTTGTTAGAGAAAAACGTTTCCTAGGTTCCCTTTAAGAATCAAAAAGTTCAGAATCTTGCTTACTTCAGCAGCAATAAATCTTGGGCGATGTTGCTGCAAACCGTCTTTGTTCCCTCCTTCTGGATATTTTTAAGGATGTAGTCTGTCTTCCTGTTGGGATAACAAGAGGAGTGGCATATGTGATGTGGTAATATTCTCCTCATCCTGTTATCAGAGCACAGGTCTTCTGCTGACAAATCATCTCTGCTCTGGCCTTATCTGATTATGAGCCTCCTTGTTGTGATATAAGCAACAGATATTACTCAGTGTTTAGGAGCTTGATTCCTGTGGAGCCTGTCTTTAGTTATCAATGCGTGTTATTTTTGGAATGCCAGACACTTCCATGCATATTTAATTCATACTAGTGTTAATATTTTGGCTACAAATCTGTATAGTGAGTGAGGTATTAAGTTTTTATTCAGTTCTTTTTCTCAGCTCTTAGTTTAGGCAACATGAAGATGATCAAAGGGCTGGTGTACCTCTCCTACAAAGACAGGCTGAGAAAGTTGGGGTTATTTGGCCTAGAGCAGAGAGAGTCTGGGAGACCTTAAAGCAGCCTTCTAGTACTTAAAGGGATCCCACAGGAAAGCTGGGAAGGGAGTCTTTATCAGTGAGTGTAGTGATAGGACAAGGGGTAACAGTTTTAAGCTAAAAGAGGGGTAGATTTAGATAAGATATAAGGAAGAAATTCCTCACTCCAAGGGTGGTGAGGCGCTGGCACAGGCTGCCCAGAGGAGCTGTGGATGCCCCATCCCTGGAGGTGCTCAAGGCCAGGCTGGGGCTTTGGGAAATCTGATCTAGTGGAATGTATCCCTGCCCATGGCAAGGGGCGTTGGAACTAGTTTAAGGTCCCTTCCAATCCAAGCCATTCTATGATTACGTGATGACAAGAGAAATGAGATAGTCTCTGAATTAGTTTTGTCTTTGCTTATTTCCATGTTCTATGACGACAATGGTGCTCTTCTCGCTTTATTACTTTACTTTATTATTTTATTTTATATTTTACTTTATTATTTATTATCTATCAAACTTCATCCATGCTGTCCAGGTAAGGAAACTTGAAAAAACTGTGTACAGAACACTTGTTTAAATAGGTGCTTAGCACTAGATAAAACAAAAAATATCGTCCAGATCTCAGTGCCTTCTGGGTGATGGTATTAATTCCCAGAAATCCTAGAGGAATTATTGCACGGGATGAGGAAACTGAGAATTGTTGGTGAGGGAAAACATGGATGCTTACAAAGGCAGAAAAGGGAATTTGTGAAAGCAGCGGGATGCTAGGAAAACAGCATAGATGAGATGTAGAGTGAAGAGTTTTGTTTCAGTTAACTTGTACAAATTGGTCATTTTTGAATTGCATATTAATTATGCAAGAGAAGCATGTCTTAACATGCTTAAGTTACTAGTGTACTTATATTCCTGCAAGCTGTATCACCTTCTTTGGTGCTTATACCCAGAGCAGGCTGATCATTCCACTCACAAAATGCTCAAGATATGTTTCTACTCAAAATAATTAGTAAAATATTTCTTATTTAGCAGAGATGTTTCACTGCCTTGCAGTCCTTTGCAACAAATATTAAACTATCTTGTATGAAATTGTATGGAGCTTCCTTCTGTCCGTGTTAGAGTCTCTTCCCCTTCCAAGATGTTTCAAAATCAGGCTGTTCTTTTGTGCCTGTTTCTTCCCTTCCAAAGTGGTGTTGTACACAAGGTTCATTCAGTATTGCTCCCTTACTCTGCCTAGGCCACCCTCCTTGATTATTCTTCTGTCAGTTCAAGGGTTTTTACTTGCCAGTTGCTATACCTTTTATTTATTTCCTGAATGTGTTATAGGTATGTGGAATTTTAGTTCACCTGAAGAAGTCAGAAAAGGACTATATGAATTTGTGCATTTCTGTCAAACAAGTTAAGTTTCATGGCAGAAGTATATTAATCGTTATCTAAAAGTGTCTCTGCATATCTAAACTCAGGTATTGTTTGATACTAGAGACATCTCAAATCTATACTATCATGATACTACTTTACTGTTTTCTAAGGGCAACAAGATCTCCTTGCATACAGCATTCAAAATAATTATGTTGGCTAGTTTCAATTATAATCCATAATGTTGCTGAATACTTTTGTTGCTGGAGATGCAAAAATAATTACTGTGGAGGTCTTCATGGGGAAATCGGTAGTAATATGTAAGAGTAGTGTCAAAAAGTGTGTAGTTTGTAAAAACTAATGAAATCCAGAATGAAAAACTTCTAGGTTTGAAAAATGTGTGTTTATCTAGATAGAGCATATAAGATATACAATTAATAAGTCTTACAGGTGATGAGGCAAGACTAAATCTCCTTGATTACTATTGAGCTATTTGATTTCACTATGTAATAAAACTAGAGGAAGTTCAGCTAAGCAATGCTGTTGATGTAACCAGTTACTTAAGTGTGTCCGTGTATGGAAGTGTCAGTGCTACTACGCTGTGATGTGCTGGCCATCGTTTTGTTAGAGAAAATCTAAGCTGCTGGTGGGAAGTTGAAATTCAGTATCACTGATTTCATAATTAAATACGTTTAAGCCCAATCATCCTTCTTGCCAGTTTGAGATTAAAAATAATGCTTATATGTGTAGATACTCTGGTTTCTCTTGAGATCGTATAAATCTATGATTCTATAATTCAGGGAACTTGTCACACCCCTTCATCCCGATTTGATGAAATTAATCACTTTGCAGATGGCGTGTGTAAAAACAAATTTAAAAAATAATGTTTTATCTTCTCTTTTCATCATCTCAATTTATGTAGGATGGCACCCGGCCTCCGCTAGATGCAGATGTAAACCTTGAAGAAATTGCTTACAGTCAACATTGTGATTGTTATACGTGAGTAGTTTCTAGTTTTGACTTTAATATTAATGTGCAGTGATGCATGATAATTCATCAAGAGGACCTTGTAACTTTCAGGGTTTATAAGTCTTTTTTCTTACTCTATTTTTCATGCTTTAACTTGTGCTTTTTTTCCAAGAGCTCAGTAGGAATATATGGACACTGAAAAGTTTGTCATCTGGAATAGCCCTTTTCATTTGCAAATACAGATCAGTAGAGGCTGCTTTTTCATCTTAGCTTTGCTTGTCTTATTTTATAATGCTTGCATAATCCGAGGGTAAAAGAGCCCTCTTTAACTTGTTGATCCATGTACAATGATGATGAAAGCCAATAGGTTAAACGACCAGAACTAACTTGTTCTCTCACATGGCAGAAAGCAATGTGTTTGACACAGTGATAATGAGGGCCTATTCCAACTTGTGCTTTGTGAATACCAAGGTATGTTTTTTTTAGGAAAGCTTGTTAGCTATCTCTGCCAGAGTAATTTACAAAGTGTTCTACAGTATTTCAGAAAGTTTTAATCTGTTAAATGATTTATTAATAGTTACTGATTTTCTGGAGGTCACAAAAGGTTTGACATGCTGCTTGTCACAATATTGCTTTTTATTTTTAGAAATGGAGGCTACTATTAGGTATGATTTTTCAGTTTGTCCATGTTTCAGATGTAGGAAAGAGGAGTGTTTGTTCTCTCCCCATCCTCGAGGAGGGGTGTGGGAAGTGTTTAAATACAGTAGTATTCCTAGCATCACCAATGAAGCACAGAAAGAGAACTGTGAACGTTTTTATTTGGTTCAGCGACTTGCACCAGCCTGAAGGCTTGTGAAAATTTTAACAGCTGGAAAATGCAAACAAATATTTCACAAGGCTGATCTGACCAGCTTTTGTGGATGCTGTTATTTTAGGGGCATGTTGGTTTATCTATGGATCCAGCTTTTGGCAACCATCTCTCTTGTAATAATGGGTGATTCCATTTGAACCTTTCATAAGACTAATACCAAAACAATCTGTCATGTTCCCATCACGTGGCACAATATTGATCAATCTTAATTAATCTATTGATCTAGCTTAAGTCTCTAAGGTATTATAAGGTTTTAAAGTGGAACTGCTGTGACTACTTGATTTTTCATATTTTTTAATGTAATAGTTTATGGTGTGGATTTTTGCAGAGGTTTTTGTAATTTCCCTTGCCTTTTGCCAGTCTCTCGTAATTATTTGTAGTGTCTTGCCTACCTGTATGCCATTACCAAAAAGACGAGATAAATTTATCCTAAAATAACTTGTTCTGTTTTTATCTGTAGAGGTGCAGACCTTTCTGCTTTAGTACGTGAGGCTTCAATTTGTGCATTGAGACAGGAAATGGCCCTGTGGGATAGTAAAAGCAAGAAAGGTAAGAAAGCTTTACAAAAATCTTAACTGAACAGTAAGAAGATAATGGAGTCTAAAGTGTTTAATGTAATCTAATGACTAGCACAGAGGCATGCATGCTGTAAGTGGTTGATGACTTCCCATCCAAACAAAAAACAAGTCATATTTGTTTCCAGAAAATACTAAGTACCTTTGAAGTAGATGAAGGGGAGAGTAACAGAAAAAACAGTTAAGCTGGAGGTTTAGCATAAATTGTTTTACTGAAAAAACTGAAGCTTGTAACCTTAAAGAAAAGTCAGTGTTAAATAGTAGTGCAAACTGACAACTTTTATGCTAAACTGAGTATGTCTTTGCCTAATTTTCACATAATTATCAAAGACTAATTATACTGACCTATTAGCATATTTGTGTACAGTTGTCCCTGATCACATACCTTTGGAACACAGTTGTGTTGTGTAATTGAATACGTGTATCTAGTTGTAATGTTGCTAGGAAAAACTGAAAGCAATTTTTGATCTTAGGTGTTCAGCTTATCAGTGGCTCTTGCCAGAACTTTGTCAGGGAGTTCCAAGTTGTTTCAAGTGCTATTTCTGCCCGTATCACATCTCCCAGCACTTCTATTTTAAGTTGCTTTTTCCTGTTTTTCTTTTTTCTGTGCACACAGATAGGAGAATGTAGTTGGAAACTGGAGTCCTTTATATAATGTGTGTGCATCTTTTTTTTTTTTTTTTCCTAGAACACTCTTTTTTTTTTTTTTTACTTAAAAGTCAAAATGCAAAGCTAAGGTGGAATTGAGACTTGTCAGCTGACCTTGGAAAATATATTAGATTTTCATTATTTTTCTGATTTCTGAGAACCACCCTAGATTTTTAATAGTTTTGAATCATTCCTTTTGATCTAATGTGTACTGTCATATTTGTTTTTAACAACAGTAGGTAAAGAGAGCAGAATGTAGGTATTTCTTGTTATAAGGGAGCTAGCATTTTAATTTGGGGGGATGAGTCTGGTTGCCCATTTTGCTTGCTGTAGATGGAATAAAAAGCTCTTCTGTTTAGATAGGAAAAATTCAGAAATTTGATTTTATAATTATTCTGAGTGTAGCGGCTTTGATTCAAAAATGTTACTTGAATCCAGCCTTTAAATTTAGGATTGCAGCCTGACCACTGAGTGTATGGATCTGTTGGCAGATAGCAAGTCCATGCATTGTGCACAGATCAATCTGCATGTTTGTAGTGGCCGTTTGTTTGGGATGTTGTTGTTTCTGTATTCTAAGATGTCAGCCCTGGCTGGTATGAAAGTGCTTAAGGTAGTTTCTGATTTGAAATCCTGATCGTTTATATCTTCAGAAGAGTAGCGTGCATATACAGACTGGATAATTTCTTCTTCCAGTGTTATCACAGGACACATGCAACTGATTCCCCTCCCACACGATTTGATGTAGCTGTAGATGAGTGCTGTGTGTCCCTTGTCATTCAGTTCCTTAGACTCACTTTGCTGAGATCAGGGCTGATTGTTTCACTTCTGTAGAAACCTCTGTCGCAACCTCCTTAGTTCCTTGCTTCTGAATTCCCCCCCAGTCCCACTGTTCCAGTGTCCCTACCCTGCTGCATCCCCTCTCAAAAAGCAAGATCTGATCCTTGTTTGATACTTCTAAATTAAAAAAGGCATGCACTTATCTTTCACTCACGTAGGTCAAAAAGTCTAATCTGAAATTTTTAAGTATGTAGTCTTTATTTTAAAAAGACTATACCTGCTGATATACTTAGATATTAATGCATCATCAAAGAGAAGATAAATTGTCTTTAAAAATAAGACGTTCATACTTAGTTATCCAGACTAAATGTTTTTGTCTTCAGAAATCAAGGCCAATAATGTTAATGCAGGCAGCAAAGGTGTAGGTTACTGACAGCCGACTTCACATTAGCAAGCTTTGTGCCTAATTTTATAACACAATACGCATGAAGCGGCCTAACCTACTTCTGTTGAGAGGTAAACTGTTCTACCTAGCAGTAGGTAAAAGCCACAGCTTTTACACACCTAGCCACAGCTAATACACTTAAATTTGTATCATACTGTTTCACCATGACTCTTTCTGATAGTCATGTCCTTATCGTCTTCCTAGCTGACTAATGTTGTTTTCTGCTTTCCCTTCCCCCCTCCCTCTAGCTGAGACTAGATTACATTTCATAATTTGATTTAAAAGAGACTTAAAAACAAAAGTGAAAGCAATGTGAAATTCTCATAGCTTTCTTTTAATATTTAACGGAGTTTTGATGAGTTACTGTTAAAGCCCTTTGGCTTCTCTGAAAGGCCCAAGACGAGGTATTTCTTACTAATTGTAGGTGTTGCCTTGGGCAAATAAAATACTTACATTCAAACTTTAAATGTACACGTGTGTTCTTACTGGTATAACGTTATATGGTAGTGAGAACCTTGAATAAAAGCGTCAGAGAACTGAGATAAGAAAATGCAGCAAGGTTGTATGTTTAGTTCAATTAACTTTATCAGCATCTTCAACAAATTATCATCTTTACTGACCTTCATCTGCTGTGTAGTCTTTTTGCTATTCAGAAGAACTTAAAAGAAATTTTTTCTTACCTTATATATCAAATATATTGAGAAGTCTTAAGAACTTTTTCATATCTGCATATCCTGTTCCCATTACAAAGATGTTCATAAAGGTAGTGACAGTACATACCCATGAAAGCTAAAAGTATCTTAATTGAATGCATAAAGAAATGTACCAACTTGACTAGACATATTTTTATCTACTTCTAGCATACGTGATATGTGAGCTTCAGCATTGTAGTGAATCTGTGTACTGGTATCTTGGGATTCTTAAGTCTAGGCTAAAGTCTCACTTGTGAGAGCAGAGGGATCCATGATTTATTTGAGGTTATGCTTACCTGTTAGCAGACCAAAACCAAAACAAACAACAGCAAACAAAATAAATAAACAAAACAAAAACAAAATAGCTGCATTAGAATCAAAAAAGAGATTTACAAAACCTTAGAGGCAATTGAAAAAGCAAAAACCAGCTTTCAGTTCTGTGTGATGTCAAACAAGACAATGATATGAAATATATTATTGAGGAATTAAGTATCCTGTGGTAGAATTGGGATAACAATGTTTTCTAGTTACTAAGTACAATTCTGTAGAGAAGCTTAATATTAAATGTGTATAGATGATAAAGCACTGAAGTAGAAGCAGCAGGATGAGAAGTTTACTTCTAGAAGGGATGAGGGGTGTGAATACTAACTGAAGTTGTTGTTGACACTTTGACAATAAAAGTGTCAGTCTGCAGGTAGACATATTAATAACGAAAATAACTTTCTGAAACAAACAAGTGTCCTTTGTTTCAAGGGATAACAGGGATTAAGCACTTGCCTACAATATATAAGGAGCACCTGAAGTCACTTGGTTTGTTCAGCCTAGGAAAGTGACCTTATGGTGAAATACAGCTTCTTCATGAGGGGGAGCAGAGGGGCAAGTGCTGATCTGTTCTCTCTAATGACCACTGATAGGGCCCAAGGGAACAGCATGAGGCTGTGACAGGGGAGGTTCAGGCTGAATATTAGGAAAAGGTTCTTTACTGAGAGGGTGGTCAGGTACTGGAACAAGCTCCCTAGGGAAGTGATCACAGCAATAAACGTACCCAGAGATCAAGCAGTATTGAACAACACTTGCAGATGTATGTTCTGGCTTTGGGTGGTCCTGTATGGATCCAGGAGGTGGACTTTGATCCTTGTGGGTCCCTTACAACTCAAGATATTCTGTGATTCTGTGGTGGTTTTACCTTGCTAGGCAGCTGAACTCCACCACAACCTCTCTCTCACTCCACCTCCTCAGAAGAGGCAGGATATATTAAATCTAACACTTGAAGCATTCTTTCAATTCAGATCTCAATTATTCAATTGGATATCATGCAACTGATTAGTACATGGAGTTAGTTTTCCTAAATGCTGCACTGAAATACATGCAAAAATCACTTGATTGTCGCTTGCAGTTTTGTCTAGTAACTTTTTGCACTTTGTTCTTTAAGGAGAAATCAGGATTTCCCATAAACACTTTGAAGAAGCTTTTAAGAAAGTAAAATCTTCAGTATCAAAAAAGGTGAGAATAACATCAAGTGTGTAAGTACGCTCCTCCCCTTAGAAGGCATACTCTTTGTATGTTGGAGAGTGGTGAGAATACTGTCAGTTGCCATACAGTTGCATGCATTCTAGCAATTGACATTACTTCTGTTTCAGCATACTTCTGATGGTTTTGAGAAGTTAAGAAATGAAAGTCTCTTTTCACCTGCAGGTGATGCATTGTGATAGATGGATTACCCTGTTGTCAGTTAGTTTTCAGCATAGCACCTTTAACTTTTAATGGCCATTTCCAGATTAGTTATTCACCTGATCTTCACCTCTTATACTTGTGGAATTTTTAGTTAGAAGTCAAGGCTTTTAGACTGTCACCACCTCTTTTCCCCCAGATGGATATGCACCAAGAGGTGCTTAGCCATTTCTGTTAGTGTGCAAAAGACATCACTGAGATAAGAATTGAGGTGATAGTGATTTTTCCTATCAGTCTTTTATGATTTGCATTTGTCCAGGAAGTTCATGCTTTAAATGGCTAATTATCTTTAACATCTGAAATGAAATCTGCTCACTGATCTTACTGTAATTGAGAAGGTAATAAATATAGGAATTGTTATTGTTGCAGAGTTTGTTGATAGGTCTTCATGTACAGCCAAGAGCATACTGCAGTCAAGATACTTTAATATATTCACTTTGACCTACAGCCAGAGAGAACAAGATAACTACTTTAGCAAAAGATGATCTTGTCT
Organism: Heteronetta atricapilla; assembly: GCA_011075105.1. Classification (NCBI taxonomy): domain Eukaryota; kingdom Metazoa; phylum Chordata; class Aves; order Anseriformes; family Anatidae; genus Heteronetta; species Heteronetta atricapilla. The sequence goes on from CM021733.1 coordinate 34,958,270, forward strand.
GCTCCCTTTAGCTGACATGGATGAGTGAGCAGACTGCCAGTTTGGTAGCTCACCTGGCAAAAACAGCTGTAGCCTTCTTGTGAAGCTGTGTTCTAAGTCTAGCATGGCAAGATGAAGTAGAATAACTCTGCCAAAGGTTTTTGTTAATTACATACCATTGCTGACTATCAATAGAGAACCTCATTTACATGGGCAATAGGATCTTTTTCACCCTTAGCTAGCTTTTTTGGTCAGTATTTTAGACTAGAGCAAGTGGCTTATATTTTCATGGTTTGTTTCACATATATAATTATGTAAAGTGTCGTACATGTTCAATGTTGTCTAAAGTGTTTTTCCCCTCTTATCTTGGCACTGTTAGGATCAAATAATGTATGAAGAACTGCGTCAGTCACTGTGCAGGTGATACATCTGGACAACTCCTAGAAGAACCTTATTCTACAGAGTTTTTTTGATATCTGCACCAGATTTCAAGAGACAGGTTGGAAAGAAGCTGTACCACATCTCCCTCAACTTTTTACGCAGCACCTGAAAAAAGAAGTCATTGTAATTTGCTGTAAACAATCCTTAATTTAACTACTTACAGAATAAAAGATACAGTTTCTACTTATCACCATAAAAAAATAAATGCTTTTAGTACCCAAGATCAAAGGCTATTTTCATACCATATTTAGTGCCCTTAGTCAGACAACCCTTGGAAGTATACAGGCTAACCCTTCAATATTTCTACTGCTCTACTAGCTGTTTTCAGCTATTACTGAAAACAGCTATGTTTTCAAGAACAAGGACTCTGGAAGAATTGCACAGAGAAAAGAGCTGTGAAAGTAGACTGGGACAATATTGCACTGTTTGTTACCATACCATTAATCATGCCTTTTCCAAATACAATGACACATAATGAACTTCTGATGAGCATCAGAAGTTTAAGCTTCTGCTGTCCTTTTTTTAATGTTATCAAAAGAAACTATCTAGAGCTAAGCAAGCTGTCTTAATCATCTAGGAGACAAAAAGCCTGTATAGAGCTAGCTATACAAGAACAACCGATGTTAACTAAACTTTTTCTATTTTACAACTGTACAGTTTCTTACATTTAAAAATAAATGTTTTTGCTTTACAGGAGAGCTCCAACTGTTTGAAAGTAAGCTGTGAAGCCTTTTAGTACAATAACTTACTCTTGACCATTTGAAATAGCTGACCAATGGAAAAAAAAATCCAGCTGGAGCCATATGAAAATAGTATGTGCTACCTCAAGTATCTGGTTTGAAAGTGCAAGCAGTTCTGCATTTAGGTAGAATTATAGCTTTTTCATAAAAAAGGTGACATACATTGCTTTCAAAGCAAAAATACATTACGTATAAAAACTTGATCAGGAACAGAAGAAAAGTCTGCAATGCAACTTCAGTGACACATCTTAAGAAATATTTGGCATCCCGTCTTGGAAAAATGCATGGCAAGTAAGACACTTTTACAATTGAAAATAGCCAGGTTAACTTTTTCTCCTTTATGAATATATAGAGGAAAATCCTATAGCAGAATTAAGTATAGCTGTAGCTGATGAGCTTATGAATGAGTCAGGTCCTCAAGCCCTGGCATATCCACCACGAATTTACTAATTCTTTCCTCTTACAAAGATATTATTCCTGTGTGTGTGTGTGTGTATATATATATATATATATATATATGGAACAAGGACACAGGGTAGGAACAAGACCAAGGAGGTAATACTGTTCAAGCAGTAGTAATATTACTATTCAAGTAGTAATAACAGTATAGTCTTGTCAAAACATATCTTAATAGTAAGAATGATCATAAGACACCTTGAAAATGTGACACTGGGGAAGCAACTGGGGTACAGGAAGGTTTGAAGTTACTAGAATAGTTGAAAGATAAAATACCCATATCCTGTTTGCTTACCTTGTCTGGGCTATGTTCATCAAGGAACAGGAAAGCAGGCAACTGAACTCAACTGTTCACACAAGAAAGTTCTGCACCCACAGAACGACTTTTTCTTGTAGGAAATTCTGCTTAGGCTACAATACTCATCAGAAAAAAAGAACTTGATAAGCAATAAAATGCAAGATCACTTGTCCTGTACATAGAAAATAGGTGTTCATACAACAGAGACTACTACCTTGTTCTGCATATACTATTTCTTTACTAGCAGATGGAGCTGGAGGAAGTCTTCCCTCCGGTCATCTTCTTGATCTTGTCCCAACAGAAACAAAGCATTCATCTTGTCACTCTCCTCTCACTTTTCCCGAGGCTAGCCACATACCTAAGTCAGTAATGATTCTGCAGCAGGGCATGTCAGATGGTAACTTAAGCGTAGATGGCATCAGAAACAGTCCAGCAAACTGTCAACACAATTCACTGCCTTTGGTTTTGGCTCAATAGGGAACATTTTCAACAACTTTGTCCTTCCTTACACTGCAGGCTCAATTATGAAATAGAGGGTTTGATAGAGCATTGCATATGCAGAGTTGCATTGCAGATTGCAACACCAAGGGCAAATCTGCAAGGTGTAGGCACACTTACTTATCAGATTGCTTCTGCTTGTAGACAGTTTCAGAAGTCTTGGTAGACCTAGAAGGGGCTCCATGCTTTGCAGTGTGCAAATTTAAAAACAGAAGGACTTGCTTTGTCTTCATTCTTTCAAGACTCTCAAATTACAAGAGTGCACTTTCTAAAAGCTGCCTTGGACCACTTCCCAGGCAAGTTCACTACCCAAAATGAACTTTTCTCCTCTTCATCCAATAGGATGAGTGTGATAGAGCCTGCAAATTACCTAGAAAAGATCAATTTTCCAGTATTTGTAGATTTTTATTTTTAAGTGTGACATGTGCTTGCTAACCACTTACAAAGATTAACAGAAACCTTAATATAGATACAGAACCAAAAGCCATAACTACTTTTCAGCTGATACTGGTTCTAAGTAAAAAGTCTTGTCTTGGATCTGAAAGTGTAGAGTTGCACAGCCAGAAAGGTGCAGCCATTTAATCCATGATAATTGGCTACTGTTCTGCAACAGACAGGTTCAACAACAAAACAAGAAAGCCAGAGGCAAGGATTGTTGTGAAAGGGGAACACATCCATACCTGTCCTGTGGGAAAACTGAGGCCAAGTATCATCAGACTCCAGGATGCATTACTCCACTTAAGCAACTTCAAGTAATGTGGGAGGTGGCAAATGTTAACAGCTATGAAGAGTGCTTAAATGTGTTTGTCTGACAAGCTGAAATGCTTTAGTTACACAGGGAGGAATAAACCCTAGCAAGCATGTTGAAAGAGGGTGAAGTTAGCCAGTTCCCTCTGAATACAATTTAAAAGACTGTCAAGGTCCTTATTGCTCTTTAGGTTGAGTTTCATCTTGCTTTGTGGTTAGTCAGAGCTCCTCCAACTTCCAAGTTGCTTCTAGCAAAATCCCTGCTAATGAGGTCAGATGCAGACACCTCTTATGCAATGCGCAAGAGAGGAGGTATCTTAAAATTGTGGTTACCAATGCTTGCAAAAATCAGATGACAGTTTAGATCCAAGTGTAAGTCTTCCTGGCCCAGATTAAACTAGTCCAGTATACGTTCTCCAAATGGTAGCCAGTAGCAAGTATTTCAGAAAGCCTACAGCAAGCTTTCAATATTCTGCACCTTTTAAAGTGAAAATGTTTAAAAACAATTGGAAGTAGGTAACTAAGCCTAGGGATGAAAGTTGACACCTGATTTGTCTTCCTAGACAGTTATTTAAGATAATTAACTTCTCCACGTTATCTTTTAACTGCAAAAGATTTGAGAGACTTTACATTCTTCAGTCAGCTATAGTGAGCCACCAACATTCCAACACTGAAGATATTTATTACCACAATTTGTTTCCTGAGTTGAGGGCTTAAAAAGTGACCATTTTGCAATTTAAGCCTCTTCAAGTCTTCAGAGTCAATTTTCTGAGTAGAAAGAAGAGGCAGCAATTCTTCAGATCATTCCACACCACCACTCATTAGGACAGGCCCTCTAGCAGCTGCTTTAGTGATACAGCTTTACCTAAAGCTTCAGTCCTTCAGCATTAGGGAACCAGTTAAAAAAACACCCAGTGTTACTTGAATCTTTGCTTTTTAATTATATGTAAAAATACTGGATAAAAGTATATTGTGACATTACACTGTACCCTGAGCAATGTGCTGGCTAGCTACCATGTCATTGGCATCACAATGAAGTTGCTTTGTAAGTGGTTGGCACACTTTCATACCATTTCCATTACTTAACCACAGATAAGGGCCCTGCCTTAAAAAAATCTATTGAAAAAAACAAGACCGCAGTCAGTCGAAGCTTCAGATGTAAATGCTTTCTTCTGTAAATGCTTTCTTCTTAGGCACTCAGCTTCTTTCAAAAAGAAAAATGCAGAAATTAAACATCTAAAAATTAAGTTACTTAGAGTAGAGCAGTGTGAACAGGAGCCTGAGGCTCCCACCTTCATCAGATTCCATCTTTTAAAGAAGTGAAGATGGGTATCACAGAAACACCTTTTGATATTTAGGAGTGACTTGGATCCATCTGTCACAGCTTACAGCTATCACCAACACATTACATGACAGTAGACAAGTATTTGTGCTGAGGTATGTAGAGATTCTTCTGTGCTCATTAAGGCTATCCTTTCTCTGTTCCCACTTTAAGAACTTCTTAAGCAGGAAGTTCAACAGCATCATCTATGCTCTCACCACATTTTCATATGCATGAAAGCCAGTATTTATGTAGGGTACTGTCGATTTAAAAATCAGGAACATTTAGCAACACCTTTCTGTGTACACAAAGGACTAGCATACCTAAAGGGTTGAGTTGCCAGTGGTTGTAGCTAGCATTGTTTGCCAGAACATTATCTGCTTTAACTGATCCAGTTTTCCATCCAAGCCAAGTTTCCAAACAAGTGTCAATATTAGTTAGCATTTAAAACCACAGTAACAGCACAAACTAGGTTCTACCTAGTCCATCTCATTCCACAGAAGAGAAAGAACTTCAGAACATAGAACTGAGATTTTTTTCCATATTGCAAAAATCTTACTCAGTTACCTTGTAGCTTACACAAGATGCCAAATGCTGCCTGCTCAAGCTCTATGAGAGCACAAGCAGTTTAAGGAGTAGATGGGGACCCTCAAAGATAGTGATACCATCAGATTCCCCAACTTTTTACAGGGATACCACAAGCCACCTGTATCATACCAGTTTCATTTAAGTGACAGAATGCTCCTTTAAGATACTTCCTGCAGGTCAGGTAGCACTTTCAAGTAATACTTCAAACGGCATTGCATATTTAAACAAAAGCAGACTTAACATCTGTGTGAATTTAGTTCTACCCATAAATCAGGAAACAAGTTCAACAGAAGGCTTAAGTTAACAAATCATGTTAGTTTAGAATTAACAGGTAAGTACAGCATCTTAATACTACAGTCAGCTAAATAGCACGGTGTGGGCAGTGCGCTACACTGGGAACCTTTAAAATATTGAGAGCCAAACGTATTTTGTACAGACTGAACACCTGCCAGAGTAAATCCTTTAAAGTAATTTAGCATTAAGCATGTAACACTGATCTTTAGGCAAACATACATACATTTTGCCAAGGAATCTGAAGACTGCTAGGAATGTTATAGCTGGTAGTAGTCTGCTACAACATCTTTAAGAATGCATTGCTATGTTGCTGTAGATCTTAATTCAGGACACTAGTCAACATCTTTAGCAAGAGACCTTATACCAGTCACTTTAAAGCAAGCAGACACTTCAAAGTTTCTTGTTTGCCAGAACTTTAATCTTGTTTCACTTCACCCTTTAATTGCCTCTTCATGCGTGAATATGGGCTGATTGTATCATCCATCACAAAGTCATAAAGCACTTTTATCCAAGAGTTATACTGTGGCAGGTTGTCATAATATTCAGCCGCTATCTTCTTCACCTGAAGAGAAACACAAGGTTCATTTACTATTTGTATTAGCACCAATCATGACAACTTCATCTTCAACCAGTAACTGAATGCAGATAGACTACCAGTTTTATTTTAGGTGTTAGATTCTAGAAGAAAAGCTCTCAGTGCCACCACATGAAAGTTTCTTTTTGGTGGTTAATCACCTCCTTCATGTGAAGCTTGCACACTGAAGGTTAACCAGGACAAACTAGGCCTAACACTGAAGTCCATTCACTGTGCTGCCAGAGGAACAATGACACTCACCAACTCCAAGCAAGCAATTGCTAGTTGAGATGAGGGACATAATTCAGAGCTGACATGTGCGTATATATACACACAGACAAGTATCACTTAAAAAGACTTTGCAAAGTTGTAAGAGGAGTTAACATCGCCATTTTCAGTATGTACTTTCACACCTCAGCACTCAGAAACACGTTGTTCCTCAGAAGAACAAACACCTTGTTTCTAGTCATTCTTCAATGCCTGGCCTTCTAAAGCTTTTTACTCCTAGATGTAGAATACTTTTTTTAAACAGTATCCTTTTTTAAACTAAGGGTGCTGGAGTTTCAGTCAGAAATCCTTAACGATTACCTACAGCCAACCATCTAACACCTTTAAAACCTGAACAGAACAAGACTGAGCTTTCACTAAATTCCAGTTTCAAACAGAAGATTACCATCAATCCCTTCAAACAACAAACAAAATCAAGGTATTTGCATGCTTTGTTCAGAATGGAAGATGCTTTTGATCCATCACCACACTATCAAACAGGTCATCTAATCAGTAAACTTCAATTAAACAGTAGTTGTTTTCAGTTCACCAGTCCCCCATTAATTCAGCAATCTTCAGCTCACAGTATAGCAGAGGCCAGTCCAATGAAATTAACTATGCTGCTTAAAGAAAAGACTTTTCTTATCAAACCCGTAGATTAACAGTCCTGTAGCAGAGAGAATTTTTATCTCTGCAGTGAAATACTTCAAAGAAAAATCATTCCATATTCAGAACTTCGGTATTGGTGCATGAAGTGAAACCTGGTTTAACAAGAGAGCTACGTATCAAGGCTAAGTTGGGTGAGCTCACACAACTTCAGCTACATTTGGAAGATTAAGTCCATGAAGAATTTTAAAAAAGTTATTTCTCTTTAAAAAAAAAGAGAACTAACAGACTCCACTTCAGGCACAGTCTTACCAGGTCTCATTTACAAACCACAAGGACACACCTACAAGACCAACACTACAACTTCTGTCAAACTACAAATTTAGTGTGACAAAAAACACTTTTCATTGAAGATTACCTTTAGGTGTAGCCCTGGACACTTGTGTTCTCACTGAGAAATGATTAAAGAAAGGATTAAGCTCCTACTTAAAAAAAGTAGCAAAGACTGAAATGGGAGAGAAACAATTCAAAGATTTACATTTGCTACTTATGCAAGTGTCACAGATCTAAATCCTTGTTTTGAAGCCTTGCCATTGTACAGCTGATACTTATTTAGGGTTCAAAGGTTCTCACTAGAGAAAGACTGAGCTGCTCCAGAATAGAAAGCTATTAAGCATTTGTCCACAATATAAACACCAGCCATTCTTCAAACCATTATCTCTTTCCCCCACCAGAGAACGTCATTGATAAGGGACTGAAGGATAAGCATGCATTACAATATTTTACTTAGTATTTCAACAACAGAGCTGACAAAACTCTGAAGGTGCCTGAAACTTGACTATAGTTTTCTGCATACTTCCAAACTGAAGAAGAATACTGAAGGCTGTCCGTAACAGAGGCCTAAAGTTAATACAAAGCCTAACGCCAAGACAGCAAGACACGCATTTCCTCTCCTTTTATGGAGGGGGTTACAACAGACAGCACATGAGAAGTTTGTCTGGGACTTCCCCCCATCAATCTTCTCTCATTTTTTGTTTTAGAGAAATGATTGCCATATTCCATTCTAACTTCCTTTCTTCTATTTATGTTCTACCTGACTTTCAAGTTAGAGTAGGGCTCATTTGAAGAAAAAGAATGAGCTTGGAAGTAAACTTACCAGTGGGAGGCTCTTGCCAGGAATGTTGGGGAAGTCGTGGTGCTCATTGTGATAGCCGACATTAAATGTGAGCAAATTAAGTGGCCCATAATAGGAGTAAGTCTCATGGCCCTTCAAAAACATGTAATGTTCAGCTATGAAGTGTCCTGAAATCGGGTGCAAACCAAGTCCAAGTACAGAACCAGCAAGCATGTAAAAAATGGATTTGACTCCCCATAAGTAATATATCATGACATCAAAGGCAAGCTGAGCCAACAAGTTGATGATTTCGAGTCGAGTAATTGGTTTGGGATTGATGCAGAGAGGCCTAATGGCATAGAAGAATGGCTGAAGAACAATCCATATGAACTTCCTGAAGCGGGTACAGAAAAACCAGCCTTCGAAGTTGGTAGGGATGTCAACGTCGATTCCATCGCCTCCTAAGTAACGATGGTGATCCATGTGGTATCTCTTGAAGGATATCGAATACGGGAGACCAAGAGGGAGGTTGGCAAATATTCCAAACCATCGGTTCCACATCGCTTTGCTGTTGCCAAAGGCACTATTGTGAGAGATCTCATGAATCGCCAGAGTCATGGAGTGGCTGATACAGCTCCCAAAGACGTATGCCCAGAAGACCACCCATTTCCAGTCCAAGTCTTTAACCAGGTAAAATGCAGTCAGCTGCGCAAGAACCATCAGCACAACCACCCAGATCAAGTTGTAGTCTGGCTTCATCAAGGCCTTTATCTCAGGATGCTTCGCTATACGGGAGAGAATTCAATAGAAAAAAATATTTAGAAGCTCTCATCACAGCATGCTGTCCTAATTAGATGGCACAAGCATACATAATCGTTCCTTTCCCTCCTCCTAATTAAGATTTACCCGCAAAGGAAACAGAAAGGCACCACCACTCCACGAGGCACATTTCCAGCTCTAATAGATCTTTCAGAGAGAAGTTTAGAATTAAGTCATTTCACCATTTTTGTGTTGCTCAGCAGCCAGCCAGACATTTATGCGACGAGCACCAGTGTCACCTCCAGGGGCTCCGGGAAGGAAATGACTCGGCACCGGCGGGCCGCGAACTCTCCAGAAGCCCTGAGGAAAGCCCGGCTCCAGGTCTGAGGACGTGGCCGCGACAGGCTCCGCGCGGCTCCTGCCCTTCCTAACGGGCCGCGGGCGCCCCCCGGGAGCTCGGCTCGCAGCAGCGGCCGCAGCCGCCCGCCCTCCCCCGCTCCTTCTCCTCACCGCGCCGAGCCGGGGCCGGCTCCCTCCTCCACGCAGGCGGCCGGGGCCGCTCCCCTCTCACCAGCCCCGCCGCCCCCCGGCGCCAGCAGCCCCGAAGGGCGAGGCGCGGCCCCGCCGCCGCGGCTCCTTCCCTTCCCTTCCCTCCCGTCCCTCCCCCGCGGGGCTGGCAGCCATTTTGCGGGGATCCCCCCTCGCCACGCAGCAGCGGCGCCGCCATCCCCCCCGCCGCCCTCTCTCTCACCCAGGATCTCCTTGCGGCGGTCGGCGTGGGGCTGGTCCGTGTACACCCACTCGAAGTCCTCCCTGGCCACCGTGTTCCCCATGCCTGCCGCCCTCGCTCCCTGCCCGCCCGGCTGCGGGTGCCCCCCGGCGCGGCTCTTTATAGCGCCGGGGCGGCGGCGGCCCGCCCTGCGCGCCGCGCTCTGTGCCGATTGGCGGCGGAGGCGGCCGCGGGCCGGCGGGGCTGGGCCGGGCCGGGCAGGGCCGGTTCCCCCCCGCGGTTTAGTTTCGTCCCCCCTGACGGGGCCCGAGCGGGCAGAGCTCGGTGGGAGCTCGGCGGGAGCTCGGTAACGGCCCTCGGAGGGTCCGCGAGGCCGGGGGAGCGGGGCCGGATTCAGACGCGGGGGAGGAGTTGGCGTTTCGGGCCAGTAATGTCGTTGTCTGCGTCGTTAATTTTTAATACCGCTGCGCGCGTAATTAAGTACACGGAGAATTAGAGACGGTTCTCGGCTCGTGATTCTAGCTTCGCTTTTGGGAGCCCTCCAGCGCCGCAGCGTTATGGAAACTGAAGCGCCTTCGTCCCCGGTCACGTAACTCAAAATGGTAGAAACGGACTGAGCGAGTCCTGCACCCTGCCTCCTTCCCGGCCTCGTTTCCCCGGCTCCTCCGCCCCTCAGTGATGGCTTTCCAGCAGGACAAGAGGCACAGACGGCTGTGTTGCAGCAGGTCTGACGCACGGCAGGATGTTTCCGTGCTGGAGCTCTGCCTGCCTTTCCCCCGGGTGAAGCCACTCGTCTGAGCCCACTGGCCCACCCGTCTGCTGGCTCCAGTTAAATTGGTACAGCTTTAACTATCTGCGGGGTTTCTGTCCCTTCCCATTGTCCGGACGATGTGTCCAAAAGTCATCAGACATACACGGGTAGACAATAAAGTCCCACATGACTCATTTTCTTAGGAAGCAAGACTGAAAATAGGAAGAGCGTGTTACAGCAATATGGAGTGGTTCCTTAAAAAAATACTTTCTCTTTTCCAAAGGTAAGTGATGTGTGGCTGTAAGGACTAGCTGTCTCTGGCCAAAAAACAGATTTCTGTAAGGTGCCTAAAGATATCCAATTACCATTCAAAATGCCTGCACCAAGGTTTTTTTTATTCACATATAGAGAAGATAACTACCTGAAAGGAAGCGTGGAGCTGGGGGTCAGCCTCTTCCTGCAGATAAGCAATAGCTCAAGAGGAAACAGCCTCAAGTTCCGCCAGGGGAGGTTGGAAATGAGGAGACATTTCCTCTCAGAAAGAGCAGTCAGGCACTGGGACGGGTTGCCCAGGGAGGTGGTGGAGTCACCGTCCCTGGGGGTGTTCAAGGCAAGGTTGGACGTGGTGCTTAGGGACATGGTTTAGTGGGTGACAGTGGTGGTAGGGGGGTGGTTGGACCAGATGGTCTTGGAGGTCTTCCAACCTTTATGATTCTAGGGTATTTTAGGAACGTCATTGACAAACTGCTCTGTAATCCGCACCTGCATCTATTTTTCTTATTACACTTACTATGAACAGTTTGACTACAAAGATTACTTTATGTAGAAGTTAATGACTATTGCTTGGAATTCTAGTTGTCCATAAATCCATTGATATTAAAATAATCAATAGTAGTGATAAAAAAACAGGAAAAGTTACTACAAAGAAAGTAAGACCTTATCTGTTAATGTCAAGAATATTTCAAGGCTTATGTTGACTCACTTAAAATTTATTAATAATAAAAAAGACTAATATGTGCAAGCTGCTAAAAGTCACAGGTGCAGCTCTGAAAATGGGATATGCAATCCCCATTTGAATATGGTATGATCTAAAGTAATGCAGCAAGCACAAGATCTGTAAAACATAACAGCAAACGTTTTTGCTTACATGCATTTTTTAATCTGTTTATGTTAGAATGTGAATTAGAAGTGAAAAAAAGGAGCAGAGAAGAGATGTTATAAGTTAATTCACAGCTTTTCTTTGCTTAGCCACATGATCTGAATTTTGTAGTCTTTCTGAGGACTGCTGCAGCATAAACAGATGTCTAAATTTCATCACAGCATTTTGTCCTGGCAAGGGACGTTTAGAAAAAGTTTTACCTTTTGTCCACTGACTTCTTCACAATAGACCAGGAAGTACTTTTGTGCTATCAGTACCAAGACTGACTGCAAAGTTGCCAAGATCATAGGTGTTTCACTCAACTGCACTCTAAACACTGTATGTAATGCTTCTGAAAACCTTCCCTTATGGTTGTAGTTCTCAAATTAGCACTGCTATCCGTCACTGCACTAAGGACCTTCTCATCCATTGGAACAATACTGCTAAAAGTCTGCTGATAAGAAAGGTTGTAGCTGGAGGAGAGGGAGAATATGATAGTTCAGTACACAGAGGCATATTTACTGCACTGCAGGTTTCTGAAGTCACAAGTTTCAGAGGGAAAATTGGTAAGATTCCATATTTATAAACTAAATAGTCCTATCAGAAAAACAGGGCTTAAATAGTTGACAAAGATATTAAATAGGAAAGTTTTAGAAAATTGCCCAAGTATCTTAAAGTGCATTTTTCTTCTATTTAATCACTGAGTCTTTCTCTGGTTAAAGCAGTCCATGTAACAAATCCAGATTTATTAGGTTTTCAACAAGCAAACAGTTTTTGTACCTAATGTCTTCTCTTCAGAAGACAGAGAGGTCTGGTACTGAGCACGTCTTCAGCCAGCACAAGGCCAGAACAAAAAACCTGGAGTGTTTAGTTACACATAAACCAAACCTGGCAGCACATCCCTGCTTAACCAGGAGGGTGTGATGCAGTCAGCACGACTCTGCAACAGCCGAGAGCACGTGGACAACTGGGTTGGTCGAGATACAGCATAAGGCAGCACAGGAATGGAACTGGAGAGTATTAGAATAGTTCACAACTAGTAGGCAAATTACTATAAAGTATCCCGAACTAAATGTACTGGTGACCGTATGAGCCATCTATCACTGTAATTGATCAGTTACATTTTTAAAACCACCAGGATTACCAACAATTGGGCAGTCTTCTCTGTTCTGAAGATGGATTTTACTGGCTCCTGTACCATACTGTTTTCAAGAGTCCCTTAATGTAGAAAATTCCCGAGGTAATCTAAGTGCTTCCCATAGTTAACTGTTAGAAGACCTCAGCAAGAGCAACTAAGTTTCTGCTCAATGCAGCCTTAACTTCCATGTTAAGAAATTAGGAAAAGACATCCTCATAACAAAAACTTAGGTGATTAAATTAATGCACTATGATAAGAGTACTAGAAATTTAAGAAGTTACTATTTCTATCTGTTCTTCAATCTGAAAAAAATAGTTTGTTAAGCACAAAAGTCTTCCTTCCTTCAGGGTTTTCAGCTATTACATCTATCAGCCTTTATTCAGAAGGTGATGGTATTTCTGTATTTACATATTCACAAAAAAAATCACAGGTTGTTCAATTTGGGGAGCAAGATGTGATTGCAAACAGCTTTTTCCTCAAAAAAGAGATCATTGTACAGCTTCTAGTCTTCTGATCCCTTTTTCACCACGTTCATTAGATACCCAAACTTTAAAAAAAAATCATTACCTATGAAACAAAAATAAAGCTTATATATATATTAAAAAAAATAAAAAGTAAGACCAGCCTCAGTTTTAAGCAATTCTCCGTAACTATCTACAGAAGACCAATACTATCACTTTCTCTTTCAACTCTGAGGAGCTTTTCAGCCCTTTCTTCAAGTCATAAAAATCGTTGCACAATCTGATAGTTGGCTGCAAATAAAACAATTTTTTTCATGTTCCTTCATAAAAACATCTTAGTCTCCCTAGTGAGAGGTTCTTCCTTGATACAATCACTGACTGCTACTATCACTGCACTTTTGTACCTTGACATCCTAAGCCACGTAAATTTGCACAGAAATCTCTGAAGTCAAAAGTGATATAGATTTTACTTCAGCCTATTCATCAACTCACTCATATATTGCAAAATGCATGCTTTTTTATTAAATAAGGGACAAGACAGTGTCAGAAGTTCACGTTCCAGCTATTTTGTCTGAACTATTAGCACATTGTCTTCTACCTTCTGTACCACTGGTATATATTCCCATCTTTTCAGGACCATCCAATACTGACCTCTCTCCCCCTCCCCAGGAAGTGGAAATTAAATAGGCTGTATACTTCCGTTGCGTACTTGATGGCATTCCTCAGAGCTTGTTTGTAATCCTTCCCTCTACCCATTAAGTTCAGCGGGCTTGGTTCAATTTTACTGCATTTGGTAGGGTGCAGAGGAGCAGGATGCACCTGTTGACATGCAGCACACAACGCTTCCTTGAGCTGAAGGTTCCAACTTGGCACTGTTCACAGAGAGTATTTCATGTAACAATAAATACATGGTTGTTCTTTCCACCTCGGTTTCCACAGCTAGAGGTTCACCAACATATAAACAAACAGTACTCCCGAGTAACCTGAAGCTGTTTGTATGTTGTGAAGGCAGGAATGTTGTTTGCATCTTGTAGAAGTGAATAAGGGAACTAAAAATAAGGTATATTAAGATATGTATGAATAAGGCTTTTCAATAAATGCAGTTCACAGGTTTATACTTGTTCAGAAGCATTTAACCACAAACATCTGGTAATTAGATCATTCCATCAATCTGTCATCATGAAAGACCATTAAGTGAATTTGTACTGAGTGATACAAAGTAATTACAGCTCTGATACTGACCTTCAGAATCATTCAAAATTACTATTAAAAAAAAAAAGTATATGCTGGTATTTTAAAACTGAACAGCTGATACCTCTCTTCAAAAGACCTGTAACAGTAAAAAAAATTAAGAGCCATGGAAGACTACTAATAGCAAATCATCCTTTAACAGTTTAACTTCTCCCCCAAATAACCTTGTACCATTTGCTCCATGCTTTTCTTACGAACCATACCTTCTTAAAAGCCTCAATCTGGCAAACAAGTTTATTTGAAAATTAAATGTCTGCTAAAAATTAGGCATTTGCAGTGTTACTTCTGATACCAGTCAGTATGTTCCAGAAGCAAAAGCTGTAGCTTAAGCTTCAGGAAAAATGACAGTTCTACAATTCCAGAACATTTGATCAGAAGATTCCCAATTTGGTTGGTGATTTAAGTGTAACTGCTGTGTTATGCTGACAGCTACACAAACCATAAGGAAAACCTGCACTTTAACCTCTGGTAATAGTATTAGGATTTTGAACAGCTGTAAAAGCAGCGTACGTGTTTTTCAGTGCCACATCAAGGTGAATTCAGTACCACCTAAACCCAAACCAGCGGCTGATTAAAAAAAAAACATAAGTCAAATGATAAAGCTACATAGTTTAGTACAATTAAACAAAAACACGGACAATGGTATTTGTATAAGGTTCCAAAAATATACAGATGGGAAAAAAATCACTGTACACAACTCTGAGGTTGTTAAAGTGACCAGAGAGACTGAACAGTGCAAGACATGCTTTTCCAGTTACAAGCTCAAAACAGAAGTGCAAAAGAAATTAAAGCTTTGTCTGAAGTGATTTACCTTTTAGAATAAAGAAAGCTAGAATATTGTCATCAGTATTACAGAGAAAATCTCCACCCCACCCCAAACACGTACACACAAAATAGTTTAAGTTTTTCCATAATACAGCATTTCATTCAAATCATGTCCCCCTGAGTTTGGTTACTGTAGGGACAATTTGTCTAATGTTTATTTAGATGTCGGCCTATGAATCAAGCGATGCATAGGCAGCTTCTCAATTCTCCAGCTTTGGCTAACAACACCTGCAATTTACAGGCAGTGAAAGTGGCAGACAGCCTGGCTTCAAGTTCTCCTGCAACTAGCTTTGAAAGACAACCTCATCTGAAGAAAGCAGTTGTGCTGAAAGCTGATGCTAAGTTATGGCTGAGGAACAAAGAAATTGCTTTATAGGTCTCTGTACTCTCTCCCAGAATTTAGAACAATTTCAGGCAAGAGCTTTTAGCAGGCTAAGCTGTACATGCATCTATCCATGCAGACGTAGAATATGGCTCCCAGGACCTAAGAATTACTAGGGTGTGTGCACACGAAGACTCGATAGAAGGCCCTTCCTTGTTAAGTTTACAAAAATATATAGCCGGTACTGTAGCTTAAGAAGTCAGTTTTACTCGTTACAGAGATCCCAAAAAAGTATTAACTACTTTTCAGACATTCCAGACAAGGTCACTTGTAACAAAAAAGGTCAAGTTCTCTAAAACAGGATTTTAAAAGTGGGTCTTTTCTTCAAGTGAACAGGACATCTGTTTTTAAGCTTAACTTTTTAGTCAGTTAAGACTGAATTTATTTAAGAGTTTATGTGAACATATGCATAAACACAAATAAGTTTACTTTAAACACATCTGCACAGAAAAAAAAAAGTAACCCTTCAAAATGTAACAGAGCAGGTCTGGTTAGTATGTATCTATTGCAAACCGTAAAGATCCTGTGCATTAGGCCCACCCATACAGAAAGCAGGGGAAAAGTCTCAATGAAAGAAAACTGCTGTTCGAGTCTAAGTGGTGTTCTGAAGAGCCAGCAGCCTAACCGACACCATGAAACTAGTCCCAGTATCCATAGAAGCAGACCTGCTTGGGCTACTAAAGCAGTGTATCCTCCTGAAGGGGTCGTTTCCTCCCAAGTTATTTTCTGTTTCGAAGGCGTTTAGATTTCCTAGGACAGTCTGTGGATTCAACTGCCTTCCTCCGTTTTCTAGGAGACTGTTCATTTGAGCCAGAACCTGACGAATTTCCTACTGCGCTCTCCATCACCTCTCGCAGCTTGCGTTCAAGCTCAGCCAGTCGGGCGTTCTGTTCACCTATGATTTGTGTTTGCTCTAGCAGTTTCTGATCTTGGTCTTGGAGCTGTTTCTGCTGCTCTTGCACTTTGGTGCGAAGCTCTGAGATCTCCCGCTTTAGCCCTGTCACACCCGCACCGTTCGCTTTTACTTGCTGCTGGAGTTTGGTGACTTCCTGCCTTGAAGGGTTCTGCTTCGAGAACAGCTGCATGGTTGTCAGAGCTGCTGAGGGCCCTGGAACTTCAGAGAAAGTGGGGATTAAAACAAACAAAAAAGAAAACTGGGAACACACAAAAAAAATGAGAACTGGGACACAATTCCTGCTTTTGTTTAAAAGATGGGGGGCCCTGGGTTCTAGGTGGGGGCAATCTGAATACTGGCTGGAAGTCAGGTGAACATGTAAATTGACTTACAGCTATTTCAGTGTCTAACGAGAGCATATGGTATTTCAGGGCCCAACTACTTTAATATGAAATACTTAGAAAAATGAATGATAAGTTGTTTTCCATACTACTGAAAATCTAAGTATGACCCCCCCCCTCCCCTTTTGCTGGATCAGAAATTATATACAGATTATGCTCTCAGCTAGACTTAGGGTCACAAATGTTATGTCAAAAACCCACAGCAACATGGCCATAAATTAAGTGTATTGCAGGATTGCTATATTAAATATTTCAATAAAGCACTACAATTCTGCTGTCATAGTCACAAAGGCTATCTGTCGCTTTTTCTATCATTTTACTCTTCTACCAGCACAGTGCAAGTAAGATACAACTTTTAAACACTACGAAGACAGAACAGTCTGGAACAGCCTTTAACAGGCATCCTTCTCCTCTTCTTTCTTTAAGATGACAGCATAGTTACGGTTATTTGACACTAAAGGGTTGCCATTAGGTAGATTATTTCTTCCCTCAACGCAAGGTAGGCATGTTTATGCCACATAAAGCCTTGGGTTTGGCGAAACAGTATCAACTACAGTTTTGGGCACTGCTGCCACAGCTGAGAGACTCAGTGAAACTGAGATATAATTAACAGGATATAATTAAGAAGTGGTATACAAAATCATGGCTAAAAGTATTGACAGGATATACCAGAAACAACAAGCGGCTCCTGCAGTTAGGCCTATCATTTTTGGTTAGGGTGTAATTATTTGTTTATTTATTAAGTTATCCTTTTGGAGAACTTATTTTGCAATCCCTAAAGTTCTCCAACAGCGTGGAAAGAAATTCAGTAAAGGGAAAACACTGCCTTTCTACTAACCTTTTGCTTTTGGTCATTTGGGCAACTATGTTAAACTTTGGTTGACATAAGTTACAGAAAGTCTGACAGGTCATACAAAGAAACAGATTATTTATTTATAGATTTATTTTAATTGCCTTTTCAGTATTATTCACAGGTATTTTGCTTGTTAGTATATACCTTAGTGCCCTGGCAAAGTGAAAAAAAAGCACATACAGGTATGTTCTAGCTCTGTATGCACTACAACATCGTAGGCTAATTTGCTGATCATACTAAATATAAAAGGCATCTTGAGTTGTTATCTCACGTGCCAAATTTCAACCAAGTGCAATAATAAAGTCTCATTCATCGGTGGCACAAAAGCGTTTGTGTAACGAATACACACTATGCATAATTATAACATGCATTCAAGTGACCGTTCTTTTGGTAATACAAAGCCTCCTTAAATTACCAAGCAAATGAATTTCACAGTTGGCATTCTTAAAATACAAGTACCATTAATACTTATGTGATAAAGCTTACTTATTTAAGGGATGGAGCTTTAAAAAGATAGCGCTGTGAGTTTTTGCACATACACACACAACAAACAAACAAAACACACACAAAAACATCTTAACTATACGTTGGAATTAATACCTGGGGCAGCTCCTATCAGACGTCCTGATACATCTGACCCAGGCAGCTTCCTTTTCAGTATTGGAACAATCTTCTCGTCAAAATATTCCATAGCCATGGAAGAAATGTCCCTTAGTTCTTGAAGAACTTCATGAGCTCTCTGAGGAGCTCTTGTAGAGTTTACGTATCTTAGCACACGGTAAATTTCATCTATTACCTAAAATATTTAAGAATATTTAGGTTTTTCTGATAAAGAAAAGATCATTTCACATCATTCTAAAAGTGTTGGCATATTCAGGCATATTCCAGTTCCAGGACCTTCTGCAGCACCAACAATAATGCAAAATGAAATATGGTATTCTTATCATATTTTACTACGTAACTGTTACTCTTGCATATCGCTATGTACTTTAGTTCTTTATCAGTGTTTTGAAATTAAGTCCTGTTTGCAATATACCAGAGAAACCATTCACTTGATGTATCATAACTCTCTTCAAATTCGTGAAATAACACATTTTGTGTGAAATTGTTTTACTGCATCCATACTTGAATTTTATTTGCTCAATAGAGCATAACAATTTATTTTTGGATAACCAAGATACTGGAAGCCACACAACAGAGCAGCCATTCCCACAGCCAATCATGAGACACATAAAACATAAGAATGGAATAGCAATAATTATAGTCATGTCAGTCTGAAGAGCTGTATGTATTTACTTGAATTCAGCTGCATGATCCCAAAATGTTGCAAAATGTATTAATTTATGAAATACCAATCCACAGCTAGCAGAGAACATAAGCACCTTCTTTATATGCTTGAAAAGCAAAGCCTTTGTTTAGGAGAGTTCAAAGTTGCCTTGCTGATCTAACGAATTATAGTCTGAGAAGGTCCAGATAGGAGTGCTGGCTTCTTGTTACAGAAACTACCGAGCCAGGTATTTTGCAATTTAGAATGGCTTAAGACTCTACTGAAGAATACAGATCGTAACAATTTAGAACAATACTTAAGACAACACAGCTGCACCTTGTGTTTTAATAAAGGAAGCTTAGCTAAAAAGTTGCAAAAGCTAGATGTCACTGAAATGTGCCATCACGCAACAAGCTTACGAAAGACTTCTCTAATTTTATCCACCTTATATCCTGTCAGTAACAATATCCTCAAAGCACTCCCTTGCTATCTTCAACATAAAATCTTGCAGCAGCACTCCACTGTGACCCTTACACAATATGCTGAACTTCAAATCAGGATTCACATATTCTAACACAAATTAACATCCTGGAAGTTCTGCATTCTTCATTCAAATGAAAATTTCCTGAGGGAAACAGGACAGGTGGGAGAAACCACACACTTTAAGTAAACACTAAGCCTTGAATAGGCTTGACCAAAACACGACTTTCTGGTGAATTGATAACTGTGTTGAGAAAGCAACAGCATCAGGCTCATATACCAAGTAAATAATTCATAACAATCTCTTTAGCTGTTACATCAGTATACAAATAAGGCCTTCATGACTCAGTGTCCAGAAGGAAAACAGCTGGGTAAGCTCATTTGCACAGCTCCTGCACACCCTAGGTCTAGCTTGAGCGTTGCCTTTTCGTCTATCCCTCAAAAAAGAAGGGCAGTATTTCTTTTATGTATTCTATTAAGAATGTGAGTATCAAGGCCTTAAGTTATTTGACTTTATATTAAGATACAGTATGTATATATATTTAAAAACAATGTAACTATAAAAGTAAATGTAAATAAAATTAAATATAATAAACTATCATAATTTTAGTATCAAGGCAACAACTGTGTACAGAAATCAAGTTACCTACCTCTTCAAGGGAAAAAAACATTTCCTGCTGATAGCCTATCCTGCTGTACTGAATGTAGAAATGCCTGCCATGCTGCATCTCAAACCAACAGCTAACTTGCATTCGTCCCAGTGCAAATCAGTTTTCTGCCCTTTAAAAATTTGTATCAACAAATCCAAACCTCACATAGAAAGATCAATGAATAGAACATCAGGCTTATGTTCACAGATCTCGTTTTAACCCTGAGCTAAGTCTTCCTCAATCATGATTTTGTCAATTCACTTCTGTATACCTGTTTTCACAGCTTATAAAATAGCAGTATCACTGCCATACATCTCAGTTAGATAATTTATACTTTATACTGGGGTAGTAGTCTGAAATACCAGAATCGTTTAGTAGTAATAATATTTAACAAAGTTTATCTACACTTAAAACATTTATTCCATCTAACGTACAGAAATAACTCATTCATTACCACAATGAACAGTGTTTCCGCATTCTATGTATCTTACTTTAATTAACTTGAAGTACTCAAACCCTTAAGAAAGGTCCTTAAAGTCCTTGGTCCTGATTGACCAAATCCCTAGTGTATACATGGTCTAAACTATTCCATCTTCTGATGACCTAGCCTCCAACTGTTTTGTACAGTTACAATTCAGAATTAAACCCTATGAATCCTGGTTTCTTGTAAAAATCCTAAGGGAAAATATAAATCAAGTTTAAAATAGTACTGAGATATAGTCTGGTTCTTTCATTTCAGACTGACTGCTATAGCAGAGTACTGGCTTGTGTGTTTTCAGTGTCAGGAACAGTTTTAGTACGAACATACATTATACAATCTGGGACAGCCAAGACAAATTTAAGTTAAACGATCATGTTTTGTAAAAACAAACATTCACATAATTTAGTCTACATTTTACCTTTCCAGGTATGAAGCAGCAGAGATTGGAATCCACATACTTCATGAAAGTCATATTTAACAGAGAAAGTCTTGTTTCTACAGCAGCAAGGATGTCTGCATGACGAGCTAATGAATGGTTCCTTCTTTCTGACTCCCGTCTAGAAGACAGACCATTAAGCGAGAGTAATTTAACTGTGAGTCAACAAAATAAAACTCTAACACTCAAGTTAATTTCATCCTCAAAACCCTTTAGAGGCTTGAAAACAACCACTAACATTGTTCTGTCTGCATGGAAAAAAAGTGACATAGATTAAAAATCAGCTAGTAATTATGTAGTACACTTTTTTTAAGACAATATTTTCTCTAAATAAGTACCACATCTTACATGATCCATAAACTCTGTATGTAATTTGGTACTCTAAGAACAGGCTTTCAGCAGTAGACACTGAGTCATGCCGCATGTTTTTATCCTCGCATATGCCTACAGTTAGTATCTCAACGTAATACACAAATTTAATATATTACTGCTTGCTACAAAATATAAGTTGGGATACAAGTTTTTGACAAAGGATCACAACAGCAAGTAGAATTTAGTTTCTTCACCCTGAATGGGAAGCCTGGTAGGACATAGCAGCAACAACTGCACTTATTCACTGGAAAGAGGAGAAAAGACACTGCCTTAAGTGAAAACCTTAAGCTCCCAGTAATGCTCACACATCAACTCCCCTCCCCTTCCCTGAGTTAATCTCTGGCACTGAAGAACCTTCCTTTTTTATCAGTCATAGACACATCATCACCAAAGGCAGTTTGTCTTGTAAAAGAATGGCATTTATTCATTCCTCTTAGATTTGCCAGAAGGCTTGAGTAATATAGGACCCTTCTTTTTTATGACACATTTTCCAATATTCCAGCTCCTAGTACTGTACACCACAAGTTACCTTCATGCACAACATTATTTTGTTATTAGATCTTAGGTTTATGGTGCTTTTGGAAAAAAAAAAAAAAAAAAAAAAAAAAAAAAAAAAAAAAGATTCAAATTTTCAAGGTATTTAAGCTGAATTAGCCAGCAAGAAATTCCTTTTTAGCATTATACTGAAAAGGATCTAGCATGCTGAGATTTAGTAAAGTTTTAACTGGTACGTACCTTGGAAGCTGAGCTTTAACTTGCTTTTGACACAAGTTGTGATATCTTTCCACTTTCAGAAATCCCTGATTCAGCATTCGCTGGCAAACCAAGTCCATTCGTTTACAAACCTGTATTTAATTAAAACAAAACACACACACAAACACTCCTTAAGTTTCAAATAATGCCACAAGTCACTTTTAGTATTATCTTATCCACAGTTGCTGAGCAGTACAAGATTCTCTGAGTGGATTCTCTTGGAAAGATTCTCTTTCTTCCATTTCAAGACACAGAAACTACAGTGCAATTTAAGGTATCACCATCTCTAACAGTGATCATGGTACTCCATGAAGGAGCAACTACATTCCACACAGTTAATAAATGAATCTTCTGACACTGCCTAACAAGTGACACTAGTCCAAATTCCACCTGTATATAAGCAGACATGATTTTCCTCTGATAATAATCAAAATTGCAAACGCCTGTCTCTAACTTCTAACTTGTTCTCCAGAGTGATTTTGGTAGATAAAGTTAACATTTTGTTATCTCAAAAAGATGCCTTAAACCAAGAAAGTATGTTTTTTCTTTCAACATTTAGCACTTATGTTTTTGCAGACAAAATTAAAGAATTAAGCACTACAGTGCACACGGAGCAAGATTCTGTTTTGTGTAAGAAGTCCTCTCTATTTAAGCAATCCCCTTATTGGTGATGTTGCATACTGATAGCCTCATTTTTTTACAGCTTTAGGGAGACAGGACATTAATAGCTGAAGATGGAATAATGAGCTATTACATTTAAACCTTAAAAAGTAACCAGTCACAAGACAAAGCCAATATGTACAAAAGTTTAAAGTACTTGCAATTCACAGCTCTTATGATGCAAGAGCTTGGTTATCCAGCTCTGTCCTTTCAAAATGCTTCTTTTTTTAACATTAAAGTGCACAACTCCAACTGTGAACCCACTTTCCAACAGAACAGCTATGTTCTTTTTTTTTTATTATTGTTTAAATAAGCACTCCTTCCTCTCCATACAGTACTCATTTCATAGCTTTGAAATCTACATGGTTTTTATCTTGAGAAAGAAGGTTCTCACTTCTAGAAAAGCCACCAATTATTTTTTGCTTATACGGAAGGTACTACTTAGAGAAGTTCTGCTTTCTCTGAATCACAGAGAATCTCTCTGGTCACAACTAGTCTAAGTTCTCTGACTAGGCACTGACTCTTTTCAAACACATCTGTCTTAGGAGACCATTAAGTAATTGCTGTCAGTATGTCTGTGTTCCTTCATATTAGATCTTCCTTGTTAGTAGCCAAAGGAGGATAACCAGTCAGGCTGACTCCAGAGGTAGTCCCAGTATTCCTGTCCCCCACATTCACTAAATTAGCTAAATTATTTCCAGTGGATGAAGCATAATGCTAGCCCTTCAACTACAGGAAGGATGAAATTGTCACGTTTCTTCTAAGATATTAGCTGCATTAGTGATGCTTAGATCTGACATCATTTTTAAGTATAAGCTTACATTTACATTAGCTTACATTTAGTTCTAATGGTGTCAAACAACTGAAATAGGAACAAGTACTTGCACAAGGGCTATGTTAACTATGCAATTGTTCAGCAGAAGAAAAACAAAACAAACAAGCAAGCCTAGATACATTATTAGAGACAAAGTTTAGAAGCACAGAGGTATTAATCATGTTTATACTGACATCTGGTGGCAGAAAGTACCTTTTACTGTGTTGAAGCTCTCCCCCCTCCAAGAGAGTGGGTAGGCTGCAATGGGTAACACAAACTGCACTAGATTTTTAAACATTGCATTTTCCAACCTTACCCATTTGCTTACACTTCTCAGCATGAAGAATTATTTGCTCCAGTTTCTGGACACTGCCCCTGTTTGTCATATAAACAGACTAGAACCCAAAGAGACTAAACAGATACCACCAGAAACACCCAAGTTTTTGCAGCTGATTTTACCAGGCACCTCTTAGTTCTCAGCTGGTTCTTGATCGCACCATTTAAAACGATGGCATCTGAAGCTGTAAGTACAATATACTTTTTAGACTGCATAGCCAGCAGCCATACATAAAGTAGCATTATCACACTTTTAAGTGTTTGGATTGGTCCAAGACAGTTACTAATACTTGCTATGTCAATGGACTGTAAGAAATTCAAATGTGCTCACATTTGTTTTTGCCAGTTTTTTGAATATTTTCTTATTCTAGCCATAAAATCATAACAGTACAAGCTTCCTCAAGTATCAGGTCCAACTAGAACACTGTGTTCAAATTTCACTGTTAGAAAGTTGGTCCAAGGTCCACACCAAATCCAGAATGAGAAGGCGGCTGCTTCTCAGCATGGTGACTTGTATACAAAAACGACTTCTATAAAAGAACTGATTTTCCACTTCATTTGTGACCAAACTGACACAATCTAGTAGAGGACTACCAGCTTCCCTTTCCTCAAGCACGTCTTACTTCTTCCCAGCTTTACTAACAGATGACCACTATCAAGACAGAAAGCAAAAATATACTAAATTATTTAGGTTCATTACGTGTTATATTTATGAGGTATTTAGAGGCTACACAGACACTTATTTTATAATGCCTTTCTAAGGTGAAGAACAAGTAAGCGACAAAGTGCTGATGACTTCAACAAGAAGCCTTAAAACAAATGCCTGTAAATACAGATTTACTGAAACTGTGTGAAGATTAAAGCTGTGCTGCCCAAAGGATATCCGTCCTTGTTTGTGCTCTGCAGAACAGTAACACAGGTTTGCTGTAGAATTTAAGACGCTTCTGATGTGTGTCAGAATCCAAGATAACCTTATCTTCACAGTGTTCATAGAAGATGTCTACAGATTGTTTTTAATCACAGAGTGTTTGTTTTCAGTCATGCTCACTGTAGTAACAGCCTGAATGGAAGTGCTATTTCCAAGCTCAGACTGAGGATTTCATTATTACCCTACTTTGGAAGTATCCAGCTCTCATCCTCTTAGCTGACTGCATCTTTAAAGATAACAAAGCAGCACAAGCCCATTCTACAGTTTCAGGTCAACTGATCAAAGTTCACCGTGGTACCACCACTGTTGTAAACTGTTTTATGGTATCCATGCTCAAAACTGACCATCCTTCACTAGAATGAGCATTGCCTGGCATTTCAAATGTTGCACCGCAAAATGAGGAGTGTTTCTTCCAAACATGATGTCACCCTATTTAATAGAAACAAATCACACACATACATTTATCAGTAGAATTCAAAGTGCTTTACAGAAGGCACTATTGATTCAATTTTACATTTTGCTCCATTTTATTTGGCTAAGTGGAGGCCTAACTTAAGTGAATATGGCATAATATGAATAAGGCATAATTAAGTAAAATGACTTGTTCCAGGATGATGCCAAAGCATGAATGAAAACCTACCATTCTCCCATCCACAGCATATAAGGCTTCCTATAGAACAGAGCCAGAGTGTTTCCCTCTCATGCTTATAACCTGAATAACCATGTGTTATTTGCTTTTCTGACTGCCTTCCAATAACCTTGTTATCTCACAACTGCTCTACTGTCTCAAAAACATGGTCAAAATTCTAAAGCTTCTGTACAGACATTAAAAAATATTACAGTAAAATAACCATTCAAAAGCTGGAAGGCATGCTAGCTTCCACATCAGCTGCATACCGTGCTTTACCTTCTCCTGAACAGCTTCAGCCATAACAATCTTTGGGGCTTCTGCATTTCTCTTAGGACAACATATCAAAAGAAGTAGGTTAAGTAAATATTCAAAATGTCAGAAAGTAAAATGCTGCTCCTTTTCTTCTCATTCACTTTCTCTGAACAGAAGTTTAATGACTCAAGATTTGCATTAAGGCATAATTTCAGACGTGACTGCATTCTGAATACCTCCTTATTTAGTCTCCACTAGTCTAGATCTGCTCCGCTGCTCAACCAGCTAGGTACGTCATGTATGCTTTAAAACGCTGTAACATCGGGAACAGCAGGAGGCATTACGTCCAGCTAAGGATAACAAGTGCTTCTTCGGACACAGGCAGGTCTTGCTTACCCGATGGTAATCGTAAGCAGGAAACGTCCTTTCCCTCGTTCTTCAGTGACTGAAAAAGACTTCCATATCTTAAGCCTTAGATAACACACCTCATTACGCTGACAGAAACAATGCAGGTTCCTATATTTTAATCTGAAAACCTGCTCATGTTATATCTATGCGCTCCCACCCAGCCAACTCCTCAGTCTACCTTTTCATGCATGCTCTGACTTCAACACCCATTCAGCTCAGAAGACTTTGTTTGCACCTGTCAAGACGATCGCTAAGATGATCCAGAAAAAGAAGGATTAGGACATCCATTTTCTTTGCGTTCATAATGATCTGTTTACGGAACCCACACTTTGTGTCAAATATATGTGTGGTCAAGCTTTATTTAGGTCAATTGATGTCCTGGATCCTATCTTCCCTGCCTTCCCCTTACAACGTGGCATTACACGCAATAATGAGTCCATTCTGGGGCACGCTTTTAGCTTGCATGGATTGCCAAAAGAACACTTCTAGCTCTGCATGGCGAACTAGAAGACCGAGCTGATGCAAGCAGATGTGCCATACTTTTGGCTAGGTCAAAGACAAGTGTACTTTCATCTCAGAATAATTCTCACGTTTTCTGATGTGTCTTAAGGGTAAAATATGGAATTTGATGGAAATTAAGTTTCTTGGCTGTCACTTACTCAAAAACAAAAACAGGAGATCAAGTGAATAGTTCCCTTCATTTTACATCTAGTATTGTTCCATATGGGTTTAAGTTGATATTTGTCCAGTCTGGTTTTGCCATTTCTGAAGCTTCTGAAAGTGAGTCTTCTTGAATACCAGACTTGCGTTACATAAAAGGGGTGTTTCACTTGTTCAGAAGCACAAAGTTAAACAGCTCTTTTAGTCCTTACACCACCATCTTTCCTATTCAGAATTTCCCTGCTGACAAAGCATTGCTTACAAACACTAAGTTAACCTTGCAAGAAGAAAAATCCTCCTGCTGACTAGTGACAGTTCTCACAGCTACCATTTATAAAATGCAATGGGAAAACTGCAGAGAAGAACAGTGCCTTGTGTGGCAATACAGACCATACAACACTAAGCACACCCAAACAGTACACATACTTGTCATCCAAGCTGTACAGGCTGCAATCCAAAAAAGCTGTACTAAATATTTTTTTCCACAAATCCCCTACCTACTCTTAGAGACAAAGCAAAAGTCTTTTGAGATAACTAGGCTGACAGCATGTTTATGTACATTAGAAATATTTAGGTAGTGTGTTTGGTGCAGTACAGACAAAAGCAGAGTTTCTGCTTGAAGAGCTTTTAGTTTAAAGTTAGAGTCAGCTTGCTACACTTCAGGCTGCTGATCAAGGACAAATACAGCCTCATTCTCTGCAGAAACGTGCTTGTAATGCTATCTAGTTTAAGCTAATGAGTTCTTAAAATAGAAGCAGTGCAGGCAAGTTTACTGAGGGCTATGTAAACCTCATATTAGTTCCAACACTATTATTCCAGTTATGATCTCCCAAGAAATCGAGCAAGACAGCAGCTGATCACATTATGATCGTATTATGATCATGGTTTACACGAGGCTCTTTACAGGCAGCTCAGGATTGTTAAACATCGATCTCCTCACCGACACGTGAGCGCTTTTTTGCCATTATGATGTTTGTAAGTGCAAGTAATATGTTTGATTAGATCTGCTGGTATGATGGGGAGTAGCAGGCAGCCTCTCGGGCAGACGAGGGCTTTAAGTCTCCCTTTTCTGCCTCACACGTAGAGCAGCGATCTCCTGCACCTGCGGACTTCACCTTGCTGAGTGGAAATAAATACACGGGTGAGACGCAACGTGCTGACCCCCTTCCACCACCACGCCCCCCCATAAAAAGCAGCCACTACAAGCAGTAACACGACGACCCCCATCCCCGCCGCCACCTCCCCAGCTCCGGGCACGGAGCCCGGCCACCACAGGCCCCCCCCGACCCGGCCCCTACCAGGCGGAGCTGGCTCGTCTCGTCGTAGGACAGGAAGCTGAGGATGCTCTCGATGGCCACGATGGGCAGCCCCATGAGCGTGTTGCTCTGCGGAGGCTGCTCCAGCAGCGCCGGGGCCTCGGGAGCCTGCGGGAGCGGGGGCGGGGAGAGCCGCGCCGAGCACAGGGCGCCGCCTTCCCCCTCCGACAGGAGCCGCTCCTCCGCCGCCGCCATCTTTGAGCCCGGCCTTCCTCTGCGGGGGGCGGAGCGCGGGGCTTCCTATGACGGCACTTCCGCTCTCCGTCGTGCCGCGCCCCGCACGGCCCCGCCCCGCCGCTGGGGGGCGGCAGAGGGCGGCGGGGCAGGGGCGGCGGGGCAGGGGCGGAGCGGGGCGCTCCTCACGGGGGGTCCGGGGGGACCCGGAGGGGAAGGGGGGAGGAAAGCAGACAGGGCAGGGCCCTGAGACCCCGGTGGGCCCGCTGCAGAAGGCGGCCCGTAGCGCTACAGGCGTGGTGGGGGCTGCTTGAGGCTTCCCTGAAGTGATGGGCCACGTAGCACAAGTGGATTTGGAAGGAACAACTGGAAGCAGTCTAAAGCACAGCGTGCCCTGAAAGCAGGACACCCCATGTCAGCGAGTGTTGTGGAGGATTAAAGCACAAATTGTTTTTTTTAAAGGACAGCCGGTTTGATAATGGTGTGTGGAAGCACTGGGAAATAGCCCTGTGTGTCTGGTGGGTCCCTTACACCAGGCGCGTAAAGCAGCTGCTGTGGTTGGAGGTGGCACGCTGAGCAAAACGAACCAGCAGCAGCACCCTGTGCTACTGTTGGGGTGCTTTTAATGGCCTTGTTAGTCTTTCGCCAGTCATAAAGCTACAGGTTTTGTTTTTTTTTTTTTTAGGACTAGCAGTGGCTGCACAGACAGAACTGCAGCCCGGTAAAATAAGGTTGAGCTCCAGAGAGCGAGTACAGTATGGATGTTTTTCTGCACCTCCTCAGTGAGGTGCGACTACATAACCCTTACCGGGGTAATCCAAATCTTTCTATCCTAGGTAGAACTTTGAAAGAAGGCAGCACTCCTCCCTCCTCCCCCCTTTACGTCCCTCCTGGCCCTCCATCTCCTCGGTCAGGACATGCGGTGGCATCCCAGACAGCTGGGGTGTGCGCTGGGTTCTTCAGGGACCAGTGCCAGCTGGCGAAAATGGTGGCTGTCCGTATGCTGAATCGGGCATTATTGGAGAGCTAAACCACAATATAACAAATTCTGCTCTTTTATTTGCCTTTAATCCTAGGCATTAGGGAGGTTTCTTGGTCATAATAGCTGCATCTGGAGCAGCAAAGGGATGGGACCAAGGGCTGTTTCTAGAATATTCCTCGGTAACTCCACATATGGCCACGGGCACTTGCACCATACCTTCACAACCATTTTTGTCTGACAGAGCCAGGCACAGCTGTTGAAAAGTACAGTGCCAGTCTCCTCTCTTCCTTCAGCTGCTGCTGTTTGGTGTTTTCATTTTTTTATGTCAGTGGTGTTGGGCATGCACGTTTCGTTAGGAAACTGGTGCTCCTTCAAAGTGACTTAACAAAGAAAATCACTGCAGGAATGCTGGAAGTGACAGTAGAAAAACAAATGGGAGAAAGTCATAAAATATTCGTGGCCAATGGGACTGCTCATTACAATAATTGTACTACAAGGTAGAACAGCTTTAATTGTTACACAACTAAAGCACTATCTGCCTGGAGCATCCCTGCACTTTTTTTCTTTTTTTTCTTTTAACTACGCTTCTTCTCCTTGAAGTTTTATTGTGACCTTTTTCCCCCTTTCCTCAGAAACCCACCTGGAACCTCCCTCTTATAAGAAAGAATTTCACTGAAAAAAAAATTAACTTGGAAGCAGGGGAAATGCAAGGGTAAGCCTTTATGTGTGTCATCCTAATGGCACTCCAAAAATGCACACTCGATATTTCCTTTTTTGAAGCAGAACAGTTTCTGCCATGTATGTATTTGGAAATGTTTTTCCTCTTTCCCCCACCCCAACTCGTCAATGCTGCTGTAAAATTGGCTTAGAACAAGGTTTTTTTATGGCTATCGTTTTAGGACCTGATCTCCTTTCACATGCATACTCAGCAGTTTAAAACACACTTAGGAGAATTCTTAATAAACTTGTGACTTGGCACAGGAAGTTTATGCTGGCAGTCTATTAATATTTTAAAAGCAAGTGTTTTTCTCCCTCTTCTTAAGCATATATAATTTAAAATAGTTTCAAAAATGCCTTTTGTTTTGTCATGTAATTTGAGAAAATTGAGATTTTTAGGTACTCCTTTATGGTTTATGTTATGTTTAATAATATATAAACTTCATTTTCTGTATGTTTAGTATGATAGTAAGTGTAGTGTGTTAATGATATAAACTATATATTTTATATTATTAGCTACAGCTATGTAAATAACTTTTTGTTTAATAAGTCTGTCTCACATGTAAGATATTTCTGCTGTCTTCCAGTTTCTGATTCACATAATTGGATGTGGTATCTTGTATCATTTTTCTGAGCATACATCACCGTCGTAATTTGCAGAAAGGCACACCACACATACTTCCACAAAATCCTTGTCACAGATTCACTTGTGGCTTATCTTTCCAGTTACTACGGGATAGGGTGAAGCCAGATAACTTTAATAGTCCCTGAAAGGGATGATATCATGTTATGTAGAGTCTATTGCATATGAAGTAACATACAAACTCTGTAGACAATATTTGCAGTTAAAGCAGGATACATACCTCTATTTGGGTTGCTGCTCATGTAGGTTTCTGCAGCGCTTGTAAGATTCTTAAAAATCCTGAAATAGCCTTAGTTCTCATTATACCATGTTATAATGATAAATATATTTGGACCAAGTTTTGAGGGGAACATTTCAATGAGTCACAAGAAAGATGTTAGGGGGAATGCATTATTTTGCCCCTTTGGACTATGAATATGAGATTTAAGGGGAAGGCCACTTGGGCCAAGAGGATGTATTTTGCTTTCTTTGTAATAATCTGCACATTTTTTTTGTAATCAGAAGTCTTTGTCAAATCTCATTAGTTTTCTAAGTATTTGTTGGTGAAATTCTTAGGCATATCTATTCTGAACAGATTCAGCCTCTTGCAGCTTACTACATGCTTACAAAACCATGTTTATTGTGCTCCCAACTGATTCGAGTATGGTCTGTTCAGAACAGCAGGGACTGTGAAATTTTACTGAACCTACATAGAAAGTTTTACCTACGTAGAATGTTTTCTTTGTGCTCTGTGTGGCAGCAAGTATTGCCAAGAGACATGGGGAAGAGGAGGCAGCCTGCCTGAAATACAAGGAAAGTTGTAAATATCAAATGTGAGAAAAGGGAAGAGAGTCAGTGAAGGGGAAAAAGAGTGAGAAGCAGGAGCTAACAAGTGGACATCTAGGAAGACAGCAATAAAGGAAAGAATTCTAGTAGCAGGAGCTGAAGTTGAAGGGAAGTGTGTAGCTAGGTCAAGAACAGGGATGTTAATGGGAAATACAGGAGCAAAGAGGAGTAATGTGCTCAGAAATCGAGGCTAAGAGCAGAAGTTGGGTGGGAGGAAAACAGATTTGTTTTATCAAGTTAGTGTAATCAATAGAAAAATAGAAAATGCCTTCCCACAAGGCAGGTTTTCTTTTCTGGGGTGTCAGCAGTTTGCTCACTTTAAAAAAAAAAAAAAAAAAAAAAAAAAAAAAGTGTTGCTAAATTTGAAAGCAGACTGTTATATTTGAAAAGTCATATTTTCATTCAGGCTGCTGGATACTGAGGCAGACTAAAGTCCAAGGCTCAGACAAAACATAGGGCCTACTTGGCATGTAACGGAGAACAGTTACATCTGCGCATATCCAGGGACTGTGACTTTTGAGCCTGAACTAAAAATAAATAAATAAAAAAGAAAGCATACTGAAATTTCCTTTTAAATTGTTTTCAACAAGTGTATACCGGAGTGTAAATTTGCACAGACTCATGTTTTGCAACTAAAACTTTTGATCCAGTAAAAGGTAACTTAATACTTAGAGTCATTTGGAGTTACAGCTTCATGTATGAATGTAATACAAGTTCCATTAAATCAGTACAAATATGTAAACAGATGCTTCATAGGTTAACTAGTTTCAGGCCCAGTATTGCTCTATGTTGTATAAAAAGCTGGTTGAGTAACCACCTCCACAATCTCCATCTACCTCGTGATTTATTTGTAATACCATACACAAGGTATCTGATAGTAATCACGACATGAAGTTGAAAAGAAGAGTGAGGATGAAAGAACACATTCTCTGTAGATTTTCTCAGCTAAAAGTATAGGGACCAGACTAATCTTGAGTAGCTTTTGTGGGCTAGGCATGTTGCACAGTCAGGCTTTTTTTGAATACAGTTTTCTATTTTAAATTAAAAAAAAAAAAATGTTTTCAGCTCCACAAGAGAGTCAGAGTTTGTAGACATGTAATATATTTATTAGGCAAGCTGATGTACTTGGGGGATAAAAAAGACAAGTTTTCAGGCAAATAACCTTTCCATTTTCTTGGAGTCAAAGTACCTTCCCTGACAGAGGCCTGCAGAATTATGTACTGGATATGATGTTGGCCAGGTGACACATCCTCTCACGGTTGTATTGACAAGCTTTTGTCAGTGGAAAAGCCTATATTATCAGAAAGGAGATTTAAATTACATTATTTTGTTAGTTCTCTGTATTAATTCTTGTAGTATGATTACAAGCCCTAGGGAAGAGAATCAGTTTCCACCATTAGAAGGTGCTCAGTTTTGCTGCTGGTTACCTTGATGTAAGTTGCAAGGAATTCCTTTGATTTTTGTGTATTACCATATATTTACACTACGGTAAAGAGAATTTGGTGAAGACATCAGTAATGCCTCTCAGTGTCTCGTTGCTTCAGCTCAGTGAAACATCACTGGCACGACAAACTGCACCAATAACTTTGATGTGTCAGGAAATGACAGGTCCCAATGTGTCTGTTGTCCTTTGTCGGCCATACACCGGTGTCTGCTGGGGTTATCTAAAGCAGGGTTTGATTTACTGAGGC
This sequence comes from Heteronetta atricapilla, assembly GCA_011075105.1. Taxonomy (NCBI): domain Eukaryota; kingdom Metazoa; phylum Chordata; class Aves; order Anseriformes; family Anatidae; genus Heteronetta; species Heteronetta atricapilla. The sequence continues at coordinate 34,991,253 of CM021733.1, forward strand.
ATGGAACCATAGTTCTGTGTGAGAATGTGCAAAGAAAACGTGTATATTGACCAGGAGACAAAGACACAGTCTCCTCAGTTTCGCAGTCACAAAAAAGAAAAATGAAGAAATTGTGTCAGCCCCGGTCCTTTGTTTCCTGGAATCCTTCTAGTTTCTTTCTCTCTTGACTCCAGAGGGACTGCTAGCATGAGCTAGCTGACTTCTTGGCAGCTGAGAAATAGGGAGGCAGCAACAATACAATGTCAATGATAGTTTAACTCTCCGCATGCTCTTAGATCCAGCTGGGATGAACTTTCAGCGAGGCAGTTGCGTGGTGCTGGGGAGCAGGGGATCAAGGCGGGCAGGCACTTCTCTGCATTGAGGCCCTGGCAGCCCTCGTGGTGTGGGCAGAGCCAGCAGCAGCAGGCCACGTAAATCAGGTGTCACCGCCATTTCACAGCCACTCGCCAGGGGATCGGAGGTCTCGACCCCTCATCTACCCTTCCCCTCATATCCTTCTATGATGAGGTGACTAACTATGAGTGTTTTCCCCTTGGTGAATCCATGCTGACTACTCCTGATCACCTTCTTGGAGGTGACCTCCGGGATGAGCTGTTCCGGGGATGGAGGTGAGGCTGACTGGTCTGCAGTTGCCGGGCTCCTCCTCCTTGCCCTGTTTGAGGACTGGCTTGGGGACTCTCACGCATAGTGGCTTGCTCAGCCCTGGCTCATCAGCTGGGCTCAGGGACAACTGTACACAAAAATGATATGTGCAGCAGAGAAAGAGAAGCCTGGATGTGCTTGCACAGTGCTGCTTGCCTGGTCTGGTGTAACGGCCGGCCTCCGAACCTACGTGTTCGGGAACACGGGCAACACAGCAGCTGGTGAAGTCCCCGAGAGTCTGGTAGCAGAGCATGGGTCACAAAAGGCTTGCCCAGCCTCGAGATGCAAGTCAGAAAGGCTCTGGATTTACCAGTGTAAATGTTAGGGTTAATGTAAGGAGTAGGGTTTGCTTTAGGGTTAGGGCTATGGTTAGGGGTAAAATTAGCATTTAGTGTTAGGTTTTAGAGTTAGGACTAGAAATTAGGTGTTAGGATTAGAGGTTAGGGTTATGGTTAGGGTTGTGTCATTAAGGTTAGTTGTAATGGTGACCGCTAGCATAAGGGTTAGCCTTAGGGTTGGGGTTAGTGTTAGCTTTTATTGTTAGTTTATGGTCAGTAAGATTAAGGTTAGAATTAGGGTATGTTTATGTAAGGGATAGATTTAGGGTTAGGGGGTTATGGTTAGGGCTAGGGCAAGTTTTTTGGTTAGGCTTATGTGTTTGTTTTTGTCTGAGTGTTAGGGTTAGAGTTAGGGATAGGTTTAGGGTTAGGTTTTACATTTCTGTTTAGAGTTAGGGTTAAAGTTAGGTTTTAGTGTTAGGGTAATGGTTAGTATTAGTCCTAAGGTTAGAAGTAGGTTTTGGAGTATGGTTTCGGCTAGGTTTTGGTTTTATTTTAGAGTTAGAATTTGCTGTGGCTATGGTCAGAGTTTAGATTTTGAATATTTTTTGGGGGGATTAGCATTTGCTTTAGGGTTAAGGTTAGGTTTATGGTTAGGGTTAGGGTTTTGGTTATGTTTTGGTGTAAAGATTTGTTTTAGGGTTAGTATTAGTGTTATTAGGATTAGAGTTAGCAGTAGAAGTGGTGTTAGGGCTAAGAGTAGGGTTTAGTTTTGGGATTATTTTTAGGACTAGGTTTAGCATTAGCTTTATATTTATGTTTTGCTTAAGTTTATTTTTATTTTTTATTTTTTAGTGAAAGGATTGTAGTTAGAGCTAAGTTTAGCATTAGCTTTATATTTAGGGTTTGTTTAGGAAAAGAGTTATACTTGGGGTTAGCACTAGGGGTAGGGTTAGGTCTAGAATTAGTGTTACTGATAAATTTTGGCTTTAGGTTCATTGTTAATTTTTGGTTTGGTTAAATTTAGGGTCAGGGTTTGGTTTAGCTTTTGATTTAGGGCTAAGGCTAGAACTAGGTTTAGGGTAGCGTTTAGTGTTTTAGGGTTTGGGTTAGGGTTAGTGTTAGTGTTAGGATGGAGTTAGGGTTATAGGTCGTGTTAGGTCTATGTCTAGGATTAGTGTTAGGGCTAGGAGTGGGGTTTAGACGTAGGGTTAATTTTAGGGCTAGACTTAGGTTTAGTTTTACGTTTACGCTTTTATAATTATGTTTTGGCTTAGGGAAAATTTTGTTGTTAGTTTTAGGGCTAGGGGTAGGATTAAGTTTCAGATTTGTTTTAAGGTTATGTTTCTCATTATTATATAGGTAGAGTTTGGGTCAGGGTTTTAGTGTTAGGGTTTTTTTTAAGGTTAATATTATGTTTAGGGTTATAGTTAGGGCCTTTAAGGTTAGGTATTAGGTTTAGTGTAAGGGTTATGGTCAGTGTTAGTGTTAGATTAGTGTTAGTGTTATATTTAGGGGCTTAGGTTAGGTGTTATCGTGTTAGGTTAGGTGTTATCGTGTTAGGTGTTTTTGTTAGGGTTGTTAGGGTTAGGTGTTGGGTATAGGGTTTAGTGTTAGAGTTAGGGTTAGAGATAAGGGGTTAGGGTTATGGTTAGTGTTAGGTGTTAGTCTTAGGGTTATGAATTTGGTTTGGTTTAAGGTTTGTCAGTGTCAGATGCATGGTTATGGCTTCTGGTTAGGATGCGTTTAAAAGTTAGGGTTTATGGTTAGGATTAGGGTTTGGGTTACGACTGGATTCTGGTTATTCCTAGGCATTAGGAGTTAGGGTTAGTGTTATTAGTGTTGAGTGTTAAGGCTAGGGTTTAGGGTTAGGTGTTGGGATTTGGGTTAGTTTAGGGTTAGTATTAGTTTGTGGGGTTAGTGGTAGGCATTAGGGGTAGGTTCATTTTGTGTTAGGGTTAAGATTAGTGTTTAAAGTCATTATGGTTAGGGTTAGAGCTGGTGCTGGGTTTTGGGTTAGCTGTTGGGTTATGGTTAGGGTTAATGTTCCGAAGACTGCTCTGCCCCAGCTCGTTGAGTTCTGCTGAGCAGTTCTCCTGCCTTGTTCTCTTCTCCCAGCTTTCTTATTTTAGAAGTTTTCCCTTCTTTCTGTAGTCTTAGGCTTTATCCTTCAGAAATGAAAGCTCTGAAGTTCGATATGGTGCAATTTCAACAGTAGGTGGCAATGGGTAGCAAAGCTAACGCAGTTGACCACTTCCTCCTGTTGCATTGATGTTGTGTTGATTTCTGACAAGCTGTTTCTCAAATTACCATCTTAGAAACAGTGTTAGAACCAGGTTCACCACCTTTTTCCCTGAAGAATTCAATAGGTTATAGCAATATAAACCACTGGCAGGCACAGCATTTAAAAATAATAATAAAACGAGTTTATAGGATACTACAAATGATGTCAAGATATTACAAAGAGATGTTGTCTGATGTCTGCTGTTTGATAATTCTCATAGTTGTGTCAGGGACTGTTAAAAAAGACTGGTCTGGAGACAGTTTTAGGCACACCGAAGAAGAAAAGAGTGTGAGAAGTTACTGTTAAAATTGCTCAGATGCTGCTCTGAGAAAATTATCTTAAGTTTTGGAGTAGCGTGCTGAAGGCATGAAATACAGTAGTGTCTCCCAGCCTCCCACCGTGACCCATCGTATGAGGAGACTAAGGGCACGATCCGCTGATGGTATCGATTACTTACCACCACTGCAACTGCTGTCTGTTACACCTTTCTGCTTTTGCAGGTTTCTGCAGTTCAGACCAAGTAGATCACTCACAGAGAGAAACAGTATGATTTTGGTACATCTTTTTTATTATTTTCTTTTCCTTTTTTTTTTTTCTTTTTCCTTTTTTCTCCTTCCCTTCCCTTTTTCAAGCAATTCCATGCTTTAGACCGGCCACCAGCGGGAAGCAGACAAGACGTGAACAGCTTCAGCTGCCCGTGCTGTTGGCTCCTGACCCTGTGGATTTCACCTCCTTTCGTTTCTTTTTGTTTGTTTCGTGGCCGCTCGGTACGCGCAGGCCCACGGGCGGGACCCGGCCCTCAGCGGGACGAGCGCCCGCAGCCCTCGGGGCTCCGTTTCCTCGGCGGCCGTGGGGCTGCTTGCACGCGGCGCCCAATAGGCGGCGGGGGAGGTGATGTCATGCCCGTGACGGCGCCGCCTCATTGGCCGGCCCCGGCGGGGAGAGAGGGGACGGGGCCACCGGGCGACCCCGGCCTCAGTCCCGGCCCCGGCCCCTGAGCCGCGGGGTCCCGCCGCCCTCCGGCCGGCCTCGGTGCGCCTTTATTGTTTATTTTTATTTTTTTTTAACTAACCGCTTTAGAAAATAAACGTTTACACAAACCATGTCTGGGTATTGTTCTCCCCTCACTCGGGAACTCCTCATTCTCTTCCATCCCGTTTAGTTACGGGGGAAGGTTTAACGCCAGCAGGAGAAGCAGCCGGAGCCGCTTTCCCCGCCGGTCCCCGCAACGGCTGCCGGCGCTGCCCGCTGTCCCTCCGAGCCCTCCGCACGGCGCTCCAGGGGAGCCAAACTTTCATCCCCCGGGTCGATCTAACGGGTTTACGGGCTCGCTTCGGGCAGCCCGAGTTAATCCACGCGGGTTTCCAAGACTTTGGGCCCCTCCCGGAGGTGGGAGGGAGGAGAGGCGGGCGGGGCGCTGCACGGCGCGGCGGCTCCTCCTCGCCGGCTCGGGGTTAGTTTCGGAGCTGAGCCGGGGGCGGAACAAAGCGGAGGAGCGGGCGGGTGGTGTAGCGAGGCCAGGCAGGGCGGCCCCGCAACAGGTTGCCCCCGCACGTCCCCCTCCCGGTCCCGGTCCCGGTCCCGGCAGCGCAGGCCCTGCGCCTCCCAGCTCGGCGGTCTCCCGCTCCGGGCGGTGGGGCCGGCACCGGCCGCCCCCATGCGGTTCGGCTCCAAGATGATGCCGGTGAGTGCGGGCAGGGCGCGGGGGGCGGCCCCGCTCCGGGGGAAAGTTGGAGCGGGGCAGCGGCGCGGGGGACAAAATGGATCCCGCGGGGCTCCGGGAGACCCTGTGCCTCCCTTCTCCTCCCCTCCTCGGCCCCGGCCAGGGGCTTCCCCTCCCCCTTCTGCTTTTCTTCCTTCTCTTTTTTTTTTTTTTTTTCTTTTTCTTTTTTCCCTCTTTCCAGATTTTCTTGCTCTTTCGCGCGGGGCCCGACTTGTTAGACGGGCTTTCTGGAGCGGAGCCAGCGCCGGGGGAGGGAGCGTGGGCCCCGCACCGCTCGGAAACTTTCCCCCCCGCTCGCCCCTCCTGTCCCGCCGGGGCTGCTGGCTGCGTCGTGAAAAAAAACAAAATGTAATAAATCTTGGGATAAAGTTCTTCAAGTTGGCTCGGAAAGTGCCGCGTCTGCCGGCGGGGGGTGGCTTTGTTTCCAAGCGCCCCGGCTCCCGGCGGAAGATGGTGTCCATGTTGGCGGCGGCGTGAGGCGGCGCTCCCGGGGCAGGCCGGGCCGCGGTGCCGGGGGGGCTCCTCGGGCACCCCAAAAGGGACAGGGAGCAGCACCACGTCCCGTCGGGAGCCGCGGGGTGGGCGTTAAAAGCACCCCGCTCCCCTCAGCTGACGTCGGGTGGAAGCTCAGCACGACGACTTCGTGCGATCCTCGGCACAGAACACTTGGTGTTTCTCAAGTGCCTGTCTCCGAGTGCGTGGTTTTACCAGCAGGGATGAAGCCGAGTGAAGTCCATGTTGCTCTGAGAGGTTAGGAAACGCACAGAAAACATCAGCGAGCTCAACACCCGCTTAGCTCGAGTTGAGGGTGCTTCAAAACGCCCCCCCCGCCCGGCAGCATGGTCTGCCTTACAGCTACTGGTAGCTAGTAGCTCTGCAGGCATCGCTAGCCCACAAAGTGCACAGCACTTTCTGTTACAGCATGTGCACCCCTCTATTACATGATGTTTCCATTTTAACTCTTCCCAGGAGCTGGCTGAAGCCAGCGAGGGATGAGCTGTACCAGGAGATGAATCTGTGCTGTAAGGGCAAGGGTGTTGCAGGGATGCTGTGACCTCCTTGTTTTACTATCGGCGTGAGGTTCTTCCTGTGCAATAAAGAGGAAATAATGAGTGATAATTTAATTGCACAGAACACTGAAAAGGGCTGGGTGACTTTATTGCTGTAACTGATGAGGGAGGAACAGACAAAATAGGAGCTTAACTGCAGGTGAAGCAGCCAACGTGTTGTGCAACTGTGGTGTTGTCTACACGTGAGAAGTCAAAAGAAAACAAGCAGTAAGTATAACGAGGTGTTAATTCAACCCAAAACCTTGCTAGGAAGGCACCTCAGTATAAAATCAAAACCTCCAAGAGATGCTGCTACTGGCCAGTTCTGTCACCAAGCTCAAATAATGGAGAAAACAAGCAGGAGCAGTCTTATCCCATCAGCATGGGCAGGTGGCACGTTTGGGAGCATGCACTGCCCTTGTGGCTCAGGCTTTTCTTTGGCAGATGACTCAACTCATTAGTGACTCTGTTTTTTAACCCCTAAACAAAGGGATGGATACAGCCTTTTCATATTGTGCTTACTGTGGATAATGAAAGATTGGTGAAAGCCGAATGTGACTACAGGAATTAAAAACACAAGTGTTATGAACGCTACTGCTTTAATCTACCTATTTAAAAACAAAACAACAACAAAAAAAAAAAAACAAAACAAAATCAAACTGAAAACCCAAACAAATTGAATTTTGGTATAGCCTTCAGAGAGTTAAGGTTTCCAACTATTAGAGTACAAAAGGGTATTTCAAAAGTTTTGTGGCTGTAGGGTGCCTAAACAGCTACTTGACACTTTGAAAACATCATTTGATAGTAAATATACTCATGCGAATACAAAAGTGTGGAAGAGGTAATGCCAAAAGTAATTGTTACTATTTTAATGGAGTATTTATGCAGATTTTCAAATCCTCTTTTTTTTTTTTTTTGCTGAACTCATTCTCATTTCTCTTTACAAAGAAATTGAAAGAGTTTGTTGTGGGAAAAAAATGAAGGTACAAAAAAAGTCAGGAGGGAGCAGGGTATCCGAGCACTCTTATGCTGTAATGAGGTCTTTGTAGACTTGAGTGTCTTTATATGTCATTTGTGAATGAGAAGTTGTAGGCTGGCCCTAAACAATCTGCATTATATATATAAATTGGTTTCTTAGTTAATGTTTCTTGCCATATCTCTTCCTCTTCTCCACCTTCCAAATGAAATTGTCTAAGTTTCTGCTCTATGTCCACCTCTCCTCTGCTCCAGAAGGTAATGTGGACAAGGGATTAAATAGCATACAGTAATCACAAGCCCAGCAGGAATTCACCTCTGTACTGGTTGCATCTGAAAAGCTTGGAAACTGCTGTAACAAACATAACTACTTGTACTCTTCGGAGACTTCCCTGAAATTGGAATGTTTTCCCTGTGGTGATGACAGATAGGAGCTAAACTGCTGCTCTAACCATATGTCAAGACAATGTGATTAATAGTCTGCGTAAGTGTAATACGAAGTAATTTGTGTGTAGCTGTACTGATGAAGGTAATAACAGGGTTAACACTGTTGAGCTGTGTGAAGTTGTCTCACCTTTCATCTGCCAAAGGCTTGTGGGAGTGTGACTGGTACTGCTAAGTAGTGAAAAGGAGTTGGAAACGCTTTCAAAAATAGCATATTTTTTTGCAGCATAATTGGTCTCTCTCCCTGGTTTTACATTATTACCCTAAAGATGAGTATGTATTGAAAAATAATTTGCAACCTGTTCCAATGCCTGGCTGCTCTTTCTGAGAAGAAATGTCTCCTCATTTCCAACCTGAACCTCCCCTGGAGCAACTTGAGGCCATTCCCTTTAATCTTGTCACTGGTTACCTGTGAGAAGAGGCCGACCCCCAGCTCCCCACACCTTCCCTTCAGGTAGCTGCAGAGAGCAATGAGGTCTGCCCTGAGCCTTCTCTTCTCCAGACCAAACACCCCCAGCTCCCTCAGCTGCTCCTCACAGGACTTGTGCTCCAGGCCCTTCACCAGCTTCGTAGCCCTGCTCTGGACATGCTCCAGGGCCTCGGTGTCCTTCTTGTAGTGGGGGGCCCAAAATTGAGCACAGCACTCAAGGTGCAGCCTCAGCACAGCAGAGTAGAGGGGGACGCTCACCTCCCTGCTCCTGCTGGCTGCACCATTCCTGATACAAGCCTGGATGCCGTTGGCCTTCTGGGCCACCTGGGCACACTGCTGGCTCACGTTCAGTGAGCGTCATCTATAAGTCTATAAATAAACTGCCCCCTGGTAGAGTTTAACAGATTGCTATGATACCAGTAAGTCATCTGTAGCATCTCAGTCCCGTTCCCTGCAGTCTGTTAATTATTTAAGCTGTGATCAAGTTTATCAGCCACATAACACTGTTTTTCTCATCTGCCTGCGTGGATTTCAGTGCATAAATGGAACTTCAGAGTGTGCTCTTCTAAGCACGTGCCTCATCTTCTAATTTGATTTAGTATCTGTTGTGTGTTCCTTTAACTGAACTTCTAGTTATTGTTAGACATTTAAAAGTTGCAGTACTGCATTTGTATTCAAACATTTTAATGTGGTATTAAGTATTTAAAGTATTTTGTCTGGAATGCTGAATGACACTTAAGCGGCTGTTTTGGTGAGCTTACTTACTTCTCGCACTTTTTTTGCAGACCGTGGTCTGTCATTTTTCCTGATACGAGAACATTGCCTTGAATTTTCTAGGGTACTTTTTTTTTTTTTTTTCTTTCATGTTATTACAATGTGATCTTTTCTGTTTCATGAATTACATGAAATGTGTTTAGCTTCTCAGGCGGCTTTCTGAAACGCCTTAGCCCTCCATCTGAAATGTTTGAGCCAAATTACTGAGCTGTATGTTGAACACCTTTTGTTTCTTTGTGTGGCTTTTATCAGAAATGGGGGAAGGGTAATATTACAAATTCATGCCAGATCAAGCTGTGTAGGCCAGGAGAGTTGTTAATTATGCTGCTTCTGATTTGTCCAACAGTTCAGGGTGTGAGTGCCCTGTGGGACTCCTGCATTTACTGTTTCAAGGGCTAGCGCGGAGAGATGAGGTTTGGGATGGGCGGATAATTTATGGGATTTATTTTCCCCCCTCTAGTGTTAACCAGATGGGATTTCTGCTTTATTAGTGATCAAGTCTGTTTTGTGAGATTAATTTACATGCAAGTCAGCTGGACTTTGAAAGAGGCAGGTATAAAGGTTACCTCAGAGAATAAACCAGCAGAGTGGAAATGGCGTTGTGCCTAGCATTCCTTTCAGGTTATTGATTGAGAAACAGTCCTGGAAATGCCCTGTTCGCCTAGCCCGCCGTCCCTGTTAGCAGTCTGCCTCGGGGACTCCTTTCTCTCCCACTGTCCCTGTTGTTACCGAGCTTGTTTAATGCCGGGCCGAGGAGGCAGCGGTGTCACCCCGGGGAGGCTGCCTCCAGCTGCCCTGCGAGGCTGGGGGGCAGAGCTCGTGGGGGGCTGCTTCTGCCTGGGCTCACGGGGGGCACCTCCGGACTCCTCTGGGCACTGTCAGCTTCCCACAGAAACTTATTTAATGCTCTGGGAACTGGAAGGAACTTGTAATTGCATCACAAGGTAATGAGCAGATAAAGCTTTTCTCCTTGCTCTCAGTTTTATTATCTTCAGGCCTGCTTTCTTGCGGCTGAGTCACTTCTGAGTCAGGCAAAGCATTATTTTTTTGATCTCCAGTTCTCAGAGAGTCAGACGATACATGTATAAAGGTCACCAGAACTGCTGGACATCTGGTGAAGTAGACGTAATTACCTTAGTCACTGTTGCTTACATGTTTTAGAAGTTTCAGTGGAACATGAAAGACCTGAAACACTGTTTAAAACTGTGTTAGATAACTCATGCTGTACTTTGGGATTAACACTTATGGAGCGGGCACGGTAAATGAATTGGGGAAAGAGCAGTAATCATGACGCTATCGTGATGCTGGACAGGCTAAAAAGCAGAAAGCATTTTTCCACTCGCTTTTGTTATTTGCTTTTTGTTAATCATTAATATGCCGGTTCTCTCTGTGAGCGTTTAATTAGTCATGCCTGTGTCCTCATCAGTTGTTTCACCATAGTAATAATGTTACGTGGATGTTTGACTCAAATCCAGTTATGTATGAACGATGAGCCTTTTTGTTGTTGTTGCTGTGGCACTAATGCCAAGTATTTCATTAGTGAGATGGTAACCTTGTTTCGGAAGCAATTTCTTCTACGCTACAGTGATGCCTCCAGGTCTTCACATGATCCGAACCTGTGATGAATGGCTGTATATTGTACCCTAGCTTTTATTGACATCTAATTTAAAAAAGGGGAATTAGGAGAATACTTCTTGCCTTGACCTTTTATGTAAATCCTACTCACACAATTTTATTTGATCTTTTTGCAAATTAAGACGCATAAATGTTAAAATTGAATATGTACTGCAGTTATCTATTTTTCTGCATAGTTCTCTGATTATGAAATCAACTCAGAAACCCCTTTTTCTGCAGTGTACCTGGATTATAGTTACTGTACCCGCACTAAAGTAAAAACATGGACACTTCCACATTGCTGACTTAAACGCTTCTGTTTTTGTTATTTTGAGTTGTTTAATATCAAACATCTAGTCTCTAAAACACTAAATGCTATGTGTCAGAGCATGTAATAAAGGAAACTGAAGCTGCAGGGAGGTTAAGCTACTTGTTAAAGGTCAGCAGCAAGTTCAGGCTGGGATTTGGGTGACCGGAATTCCCATAGAGTCAAACAGACCGGTATGATGATGTGCAGCAGGAATACAAGTCTGTCGTGCCCAGTGTAAAGTATTAAATGAACTTGTTTCCAGTACGTATGTCTCCTCAGCGCCTACATCACCTGTGTCTCTCCTTCTGTAGGGTAAAAATGCCTGATGGTACTTCATTCTGTTCATGCTTGAGATCAGTCCACAGAAGAGATGCTTGTTCATATATCCTTTACATGTGTGTAAAGGGAATGTTCCCCTTTCACTGTGTGAGAAGTATGTGTATGGTTTTTCTTCTGTTGTTTTTGTCAAGCTATGATTTTTTTCTTGTTCTCTGATGCTTTTATTTGGTGAGGCTTAACTGTTTAAGGAGCAGTTTAGATCTTGGCTTAGATTACCAGTTTCCCTCTATTGCAATAAATCCCATTGTTTCTTTAAATTGAAAGTTAAGGCAGAGTCTCAGGAGCTGTGTATTTTTCTTATCTTAAGTTTCTTGCTGTCATTAAAAGAGGAAAATCATGTTTTCTTTAATCTTCAGAGGGTTCTTTTTTAATGGAGTCTTTGTTATCCCATTTGAGCCCAGTGCTGCACAGAACTACCTGCATGCTGCAACATGGGAATCAGAAACACGACCAGACACAGGCACTGCTGTAGAGCATCCCTATTGCAAAAGGGATTGCAAAGTTGAGCCAACAAACTATGCAGAAATGTCCAGGAAGGATCTTACTCCCTGTAGCTGGGGCTGTTCTCCAGCTGCTCCTGTCATACCCGCGCACAGTTATAAATCAGTGATAATTTCCTTGCTGCTTGAAAGTGGCAGTCTGACCGGTGGTTTGTTTTTTGCAGTGTGTCCAGACACCTCTCTTCACTCCACTTCCCACCTTCCGTAAGTGTATGCTGCCCCCAGTGCAGGACCTCACCCGAACTGCTATCTGGGTCGCGCAGGGCAGTGACCCACAGCTCCTGCCCCGGCTTCTCAGGGAAGTGAGAGGCTTTGGGCATTCCGGGGCTGGGAAAACCCCATAGAGTATGGGATTCCTACAACTTGTTAGAGATGCTCTGATCTTAGCTGCAGTGAGACTGTTTCGCAAGGTAATGAAGCATTACAGGAAAGCCTGTAGCATTGTTCCTGTGCTATTGTGCATAGGTCTTGCCCATGAGGGCTTTCTGCAGTGTGGTTTCCCGGTATTGCACAAAACCATTGGTGTTTAGAGAGCTCTGTGCAAACAGCAGTCGGTGAAGTTGGGGTAGAGAAAATATTTTCTACCTCCAGGGAAGCTGAAAGAATGGGCTGAGGGGGATGATTTCTGAAGTTCCTGGGGTAAAAGCAGCCTGTTGAAGAACCCTGCATAGTACGAACATTGATTTAATAAAACTCCTCTTTACTTTGTTTTTATCATTAAAAGTTGCTGTGCCATCGCCTCGGTGACCACCGTTTCGCACGCAGCCATCTGTGAGGATCTCTGTCGCGACTTTGCTCATGACAGTGTGCCACGCTGCCTTGCACGGGTGAACTGCTCTCCCTTCCTTGCTCCCTCAGCCTGGTGCTGCCTGGAGAGAGCCCCGGGAGTGAGAGGTGCTTAAATAAAACCTGTCAGACGGTGGTCAGCTGCACAATCTGCCAGCCTTCTGCAGCTCCTGTCGTAGTGTTGTAGAAGCTGAATGTTTGCTGATGAAAGTTAAAGCATGAAGTTTAGAGAAGCTCTGTGTTACAGGAGCGAGGGTTTCACCAGTGAGGTGCTTGGTGGGGTGACAGATGGATTGGTGAGGAAGGTTTTTCCTGTGATTTTGCTGTAGTTGATAAGTTGTACATATCCTATTATAATATGGTTGACTATCCATCATTACCCCACCAGTCCCTTTTTTATTGCAAAATAACAAGGATCCCTCTGTTTCGGAGCAAAAGCTCAATGTGTCTCCTGTGCCTGTTGAATCAGTACCACTGTAGTGCAATTTTATTCATAGTGGCTAATGACTTCCAGCATATTTGCAGCCCAGAAGCATTAAGACAAAAGCTTTTCCTCACGACTTTGAAAAAGAAGTGCAGTTGTTGTGAAACAGATACGGTCACCAAGCGCAGACATTTCTGGTGATCGTCTCTGACACTGCTGGTGGCTGTGTTGGTTGCCTGCATTACCACGCATGGGCAGATAGCTCTTTAGCGCAGTAGCAGTCACCTGAGTGTGACAAGTGAAGGTCATTCTTCAGGGTACACTCCCATCGCAACGGGAGCGTGCTCCCACCCAGAACTGGTGGTAAATTGGAAAGGGTTACCCTACTCCAAGGGGATGGTGTGGTGTTACACCTAATTAATTTAATAGTAGGGTGCTGCTCAAATGGATGCTCTCGCTCCTTTGATTTCCATCCCCACCCAAAGCCACATGTCTTTTGTAGCTTCCCCTTGAACTTAGCAAGGTGCTGGGTGACAGCAGAGTGGGAGGAAAAAACACCTGCACTGAAGGCAGAAAGGCACAAAAGAAGTTCAAATGATGGAAGTGTGGCTGCGTGGTCTGACCTAAAGGGGAATTAGAGAAGGACATGACTGTTGCCTCTGGCAGCTTGCCGTTTAGGTGGGCTAAGCTGTAGCAGTCAGAGGCTGCTGCCGCATGCTTTCATTGACTTCCATCTTGTCTTGAGAGATGGTAACAGAGGGTGTTTCTCCACCATCTTTGGGTATTCTCACTTACTGCAAGGATTAAGTTGGACTAAAACGTGTATTTATCTTGGTGAGAGTGAGAAGCTCATATAGCAGGAAGCCTCCTCTTCTTGGCAGCAAGAAGCCAGAAGCTTCTTCTATAGGAAGCCAGAGCTGACCTTGAAAGCAGTGAAGCATGCAGACTTGTGCTCTGGGCTCTGAAATTCCTGTTTTTTCACTTCCATTTGTCTTGAAGGAGGGTGATGGAACAGCATGTTCTAGAGTTGCAGCATAAAGGAAACATTACTAAAATGCGCTAAAGGAGCAGGGCACAAAAACGCCTGAGTTTCACATTGTAATGCACTTTGGGATACCAAACTGGTCAGCCTGTATCACAGAGCAGCCCAAGCAGCATATCCTATGACTCTCCCCGCACCAAAATTACCTATGTGGTTAAACGTGTGTCATTTTTTCACATTCCTGAAATAGTGTGTTCGCTGACCTACCTCTGCAGGTCACGAGCATTTTGTTTTGTCAGAGATCTTTCATGGAGGTAGGACTCAAGATTTGGGCAGCTGTGCTCCTGGAGGAATGTCTTAACACGATGTAAGGAGGGGTATTTTCAGAACTGTCTGGTGCTCATCTCTATGAAGTATTTGGGCATGGAGTAAACCAGTATTCTGCACACCTCCCCACCCCCAGCTTGCTACATATTTTGCTTTGTTTTACTATTAAATTGCAGAACTTCTGCTCTTTTTTTTTTTTTTTGAGACTGTTTGATTTAGATACCAACTCACAGGAAAAAAAAGAAGGTAAGCAGAAGGTGATAAATGAGCTCGGTGTGTGGGCTGGGCACTTGTCACCTGATGAGCGTGGGTTCGACCTGCGTGTTCTGGTGGGCTGAGGCACAGTGCTCCCGGGTACGAACGTTGCTCATCTTTTAATTGGTGAGATTATTATACGTTGGCTGGAAGAGTAGAAAACTGATATTTTTAAACCCAAGAACAAGTTGCTGCCTTAGCCAGCAGGCAGTATGGCGTGGGTGGTAGAGTTGCCACTTTGCTGTGATAGCCTACCCGTTCTTTTGAGGTGTAGGATGTTGAATATGCTTTCATCCCTGGTACAGGTGTACCTGTACTTCCCTTTGTGAAAGAGTCCTGTCTCATGCAAAGTCTGCCTCTTCTGGCAGGAAATATATATATTTCCATTATTGGAAATATATATATTTCCAATTTCCATTGTAAGAATATACACGCATCTTAATGGGGTATATTGAGAGGTGTCGTTCTCAAGTGTCCCCGTGGGGAGCACTTGGTGTGGCTTCTCATAGGTCTCTAGCTGTCTAGGAAGCTAAGCTAACAAGAATGCTTATTCCCAACGGGAGGTTATAATGCTCTAGAGTAGCAAAAGCAGCTTAGTTTCTTTTTGTTTTAATTAATTTATTTACTACAAAGACTGACTCTGGGTTTGGTGCAAGTGCAGAGAATTGAGATGATTCAGCCTTAAGTTTGAGTTCATATCCCCATTCGTTATGCGTGGACGTTGTCTTGGCCTTAGGCTCTTCTGCTAGGTGCAACGTATTGTGATACCGAAGAATCGGATGAGAAACAGCTGTAAACTACAGTGAGGTTTAGGTGATTTAGACAGTTACTGTTTTCCAATGTAGTAGCTATGGTAAGAATTATGTGGAAGTGTATCACTTGCAGGCACACAAGAAATTCTTTGTGTGTACCAAGCCTTTGCGACTGTGTTGAACACCGATGACACGGCAGAGCCTGACTGAAGGGGCCAGTCTCCCAAGATCCAGTCTTCCCTTCACTGACTCCATGAGGAGGAGGAGGAGCATGCTCCAAGCAAGACACCAGCATTGGCAGTCCAAACACTGTGTGTAGGTTGAGTTTTCTGCCTGTCAGCTTGCAGTGTTTTTTGTGTGAAATGCCTAACAGCATGGAAGTGGTGGCTCTAAGGAGCCATCCGGAAGGATTTGAGGAGAGGGCTTCTGAAAGGGGAAAGGGGAAGAATGCTCGAGGGGAACATGTGAAAGTGAGGAACCCCAACGCACAGATGGTAACAGGAGGAGACCTGTGAACATGCTGTGGTGTTGTACGATGTAAAGAACATTGTCAGGATTTGTTTACCCTGAATTCTTGCAGTTGTTTAATGAAACTGGTGTAAATCCAAGTGTGGAAAGCATGTATTCAGGTCTGAACAGAATGAGCTATGCCTGTGTGATGTGTTGGCAGCTATGACTGCTCAGTAAAAGGCTGTGGTTTCTTACATATGTTATTGAAACCAATTTTGTTTCTCCCTTAAAACAAAATGGCCCATATGTTTTAGAACATTTCCTTCTGCTCGATGCCAAGGTTGTGATAAATACCTGCAGTGTTAATGAACAAGTGGCTTTAAAAGCTCCCCCTGCATTGAGACACCCTTGCCTTCAGTGCTATGTGGTGGTTTAACCCTAGGTGTGCGGAGTATGTAGAAGCATGGTGCTCCTGGTTTTGGTGTTCATCCAAAACTGTAAGCTTTGTTTGTCTGGCTCTTTCAGATCTCTGGGAGGACTTTTGCTCTGTTCTTGTGTCTAAGGATGATGGAAGAAAAAGGTCAGGAAAAATGTAATGTGAATTCAAAGTAAAATTCTTAGTTTGGAAGGTTTCTTCTTAACGACTTATGGGTAATGCACTACTGAAAGAGGAGGGTGTAGGATAGGAACCCTGTATTTACCAGTCACGAGCTACGTCTGACAGATTTTACAAAACTAAACCAGCTAAACTGGGATGATGATGTTTTCCTGTTAAATTTGGCAGGAAAACTGTAACTTTATCTTCCTCATCAGCAGGTCTGAACTCAAGCACTGAATTTTGTCTTTGGAGTTGCAGCCCATGAAGTAGGTGGGTCCCAAACCCACATCCAGTAACTTCAGATGGTAACAGTGCTTGGCCACAACTCAGTCTGTTTTCCATGCAGATCTTCAAATTCCCTTAATGATGATTCAGAAACATGCCTGATAGTGAGATGTAATATGGCAGGGATTGATGTTTGTGCTACAGCTTTTGTCCAGTATACTAGCGTATACCAAAAGCAGATGGCTTTTTTTCTGTTCTCTTTACTTTAAGGGTTTCAAAACAAAAAGGAAAGGGGGAAAAGAAAAAGCAGCTTTCTCTTTGCTGTTTCTTTCTCTCTTTTTCATGCCCAAAAGCGCATGTAAGTGTACATTATGTTTTAAATCCTGGAAAAACTGACATATTTACCAAAGATAAGTTTATTATGTATTTGTATTTTATCTTTAAAGTATACAAGCAGTAAGTACCATGCCTTTGAGAGAAAAGGCTGAGTCCTGTTTTCTCCTGCAGTACAATTGAGAGGGAAAAAGGCCATGCTTTATATAGACTGGGAATAATTTGAACAATTCTGTGGTGCTTCCTACAGTACTCCACCTACCTTGCATCATAACTTCCCTTCTCACATTTATGGCTAAGAGCCAGTACAATATAAACGGAGTAGTGTGTGCTGCAGATGAGACAGAAGGAACCTGACTCCCTGTATTTGGGTGTGGCTATAGGTAAATATTAAACTTTACTCTGCGTTTCTATTGAACCTAACTTTACTGAACAGCTGCATACGAAAAAATCAGGGTTAGCAGTCGTCCTGTATGCCTGTCTTCTAGTAAGTCTATTATATAATCTTTTGCTTACCTTAATCTTCTGGTACAATAAGTGACTACGTTGCCTGCTAAAGGACTGGTTTAAGGTTCTGAGGAACTTCATGGGAAAGGCTTGCTGATTTACTTTATTAAGGTATATTTTGCATTAAAAATTAAAATGAGGCCCACAACTGCATGCCAGTTCCAAATGCTGCTTTTCAGCACATGAAAATCTGCCGTTGTGCAGCCAGTCTTCTGTTGTTTAGAAAGTTGCGTCAAGTCAGCAAAAATATCTCTTTTAGCAGCTGATTTCTTCATGGCAATCTGGGAAGGTGCAGCGTCAGTGTTCTCATTAGGTAAGATGCTTCCTTATAAAACTCTTTTTTTGAAGGGATTTTATGCTAGGAAAAACTGACCTGTAGTTAAAACTTCAGGTATCAGGTGGAATCAGTTACTTCTCGTTTCTGTTATCTGTACTTACAATCTGATAATCTATTCATTGTAAAAACTGTGGTGCTAATTTTTCAGCCAACTAAAATTATCTTCTAAAAATACATTTTATTTCAGGATGTAAATTGTGTTGTCATTCTTCTCCATCCCATATGCTGTTCAAAAAGCTATTTTGCATTTGAAACAATGGCTTTTCAGTGGTATATATTGCTGCTTTGTAACCATACTTTGTGGTGAAGTCGTGGAAGGACATGCGATGAGCTCTTTTTTGGAGGCTTGTTTATACAGCATGTCAGGAGAATATGCTGTCCATGTTGTAAGAAAACATATTGTCTATCCTGAACCATTGCAGCTTAATATAATAGGTATAACTCAGATAACAATAGAGAGAATATTGCTGTAAAACATTGTATTGTCAACCTTAAGAGTGACTTTTAATGCATCCTTAAAGATGAGATCTAAGGATTTGTTATGCAAGCCAAGACATTATTTAGCTGTACTATGGAAACAAACAAAAAAAACAACCAGTATTGTGTGATTCAAGAATATTAATGATCACTTTAAAACACAGAGAATATGAAATGTGGCACAAAAATTATATTATTAGCTCTAATGCAAGATAATAAAATGAATCATGATTTCAGAGGCAGTGTGCTTGTTTGGCAAGCAAATAACGTTTTTGTCTCTGTCGTTGCCTTGTATGCCTCAGTCTCCCAGTCTGTAAAGTAGGAAACTGCTTGCTTGTGTCAGGACTTCCTGGTTATAAAATCCTTTGAAGATGAAAAATACTACATGAATAGATTCCACTATTCATATTGTATATTGCATGGTCTGCAGGAAAAGATTGCATTAGATTAGGAATTAAGGAAATAGTGAAAAACGGGTAAGTTAGTATTTTTAATGGACCGTCTATTTGTGTGTAATATTTTATAAGATAATGAGTTTTGCTCTAGAAGATTGTTGTCCATTGTTGAAATTTAATGATCTGAATTAGATCTTTGGGGGGAAAATAGTGCACTTATCCTTTAAACAAAGATAGTTTCAGAAATTCACTAAGACCTTGTATTTTAAATCATATCATACAGAATAATGGAATTTTCTACTGAATATGTGCACTCTGAGATTACTGCTTAAATTATTTAAGCAGTATAATTTAATATTATTTTTATATTAATTGGAAAATGTCCAGCTTCACAGCCTTTTAATGCCGAAGACGTATGATATCAGTTTTACAAAAAGATAAGGTGTAAGAGATCTCTGATCCTTTCGGAAACACTCTCAAAGCTCAAGAGAAAAGTAAGTTGCATTTCTACCTCTCCTCCATCTTAATCAATCATAGAGGTCTTCTGACCTAAGGGAGAAATTGATATAAAATGGTATCTGCTGGACAGGTGTAAATTTTAAGGCATGTGTTTGCTCAGACTTGTATTCCAAACAGTTCTGGAAGCTGTTTTTTGTTTTTAATGTCACCAAGTAGGAGCCAAAATGCAGTGTGTTCATAGACTATTGCTTTTGTAGAGCTATCCATTCTTAATATTTCACTTTAAGTTGAAAGCTGCTTTGCAGCTGTTGAGACCTGTTATGGTTTATTTAATGTCAGTGCAATTGTGTGAAACGATCCCGTTGATGAGCTTACAGCAAATGTCTGATTGTCAAGGCTATTTGGAACTGTCGTGTAGGAGAGAGGTGGAGGATTATAAGGTGGGGTGTGACTTGCTTTAATTGATACCTTCTTCTGTCCTCCTTTATTTTGGTTGCTTTTTTTGCTACGTTCTCTTCCTGTTGCCGGGCGTGTTACAGTCTTCGTGGCTATATTTGGAGGTGATGCATAAATAATACAGGTTGGAACAAAACAATACCTTTTATGCTGAGAAGACTTGAAGTTGTAATTCATGACAATTTGGATTTTCTTAGGTTTGTGTCTTAAATGTCAGGCTTTTTTGAGACTTAGCCTTCCTTTATGTCTGGTACTCTGCTTTCCCATCCCGTTGCTTGTAAGTCATTCATCACGGTCATTCCTTGCAAAAATGATCTCTTGCTTCAGCTCTTGTGCCCTTGGTCATCTGTTTGCCCTTGGTGCACCCGATCGAACTGCCTCATTTGGTGGCTCTGTAACTGCAAACTTTATTTTCGAAGCTGTAGCCGAGTCAGCTGAAATTTGTGGTGTGGCTTTAAAAGGAACCGCTTTGCTAGATGTACAACACACCCCTGGTTCCTTGCAGGTGTGCCGCAGCACTGGGATGCTTCTACAGTGTAAAGCCTTTCAGTACTTACAAAAACGGTGAATACATCTTGGGGGGAGGAAGTAGGCTGGAGGGATCCTTGGTTTAGAATTTAAACCCTTATTTTAGAATTTAAAGTCAGGTCCCTAATTAAAAGGTCTCAGCCTTCTCTGGGCATTCCTAAAACTCAGTCCTTAGAAGTCAGAGTGAAAAAACATAATCCAGGAGTATATAGAATTGTCAGCATTTGCCTCGATGCTGTCTATAAAAGAAAGTGTGAGGTCTGAAAGAGATTTGTCTTTCCCTCATTTTAGTATGTCTTTAGTATGTCTGCTGTGTAGAATCGCAGAATGGCTGAGGTTGGAAGGGACCTCTGGAGGTCATCTGGTCCAACCCTTGTCAAAAGCAGGTTGCCCAGGACCGTGTCCAGGCAGCTTTTGAGGATCTCCAAGGAGGGAGACTCCAAAAACTCTTAGGGTGACTTGTGCCAGTGCTCTGTCACCTGCACAGTAAAAAGTGTTTCCTGATGCTGAGATGGAAACCCTTGTGTTCCAGTCTGCCCCCGTTGCCTCTTGTCCTGTCACTGAGTACCACTGAAAAGAGCCTGGATCCATCTTTGTGTCCTCCCTTCAGGTGTTTAGATGCATTAATAAGATTCCTCCTAAGCCTCTTCTTCTCCAGGCTAAACAGTCCCAACTCTCAGCCTCTCCTCACAAGAGACGTGCTCCAGCCTTGATCACCTTGGTGGCCCTTTGTTGTACTCTTTCCAGTATGTCCAGGTCTCTCTCATACTGGGGAGCTCAGAACGGGACACAGCATGCCAGGTGTGGCCTCACCAATGCTGAATATGTGCCTTATTTATGCCTACCTTGAAACTAAGTTTGATTTTTTTTCCTTTTGCATGTTGTTATTTTTTTTTTTCCTTTCCATATTCCTAGGTTTTTATTTATAACTGTTTTAACATCTCCAGTTTCAGGGAGCAACAAATGACCACTATAATCTATCTTGATGTGAGGTACAGGATTCAAACGTCCAAACAAGGAGTCACAAGAGTTGTCTTTTTTTTTTCTCTTTTGTTGCTGTACAACAATCAAACAGGAATACAAACTAGCTGGTAGGGTGGTTGGTGGAAGTTTTATTTGAACCCTTCCAAGGGGAAGCATGTGTTATTGAGATCCAAATGTGAGGTGATGCATGCCACAGCAGCCACCAAGCTTCGAGCTGCACTGAGAAGCCATAGCAAGGTTCTGGTTCATGCCTTTGGTTCTTTACCTTATACCAGCCCTCTCTGGGGAGATAGAAGTCTCAGTGATTCATGCTGCCTGCCAAATCCTTTCCCTAGGCTCAGGCATAGCCAGACTGAAGCAGAATGCCCCTGGCTGGAGTCCTCAGGGAAATGTGGGTAGTGGAGGAGGCAAGGTGGTAAATGTCACTGCCACTTGGGTGAGAGAGCAGGGGCACAACTGCTTGGTGGACTTCCAAAGGGTCTCAGAGTTGGCCCGGGAGCTAGGAGGCAGTGGAAGGAGGTAACTGCAAAAGTCGCATCCATTTTGCATTCTTTTTAATTACTTTTCAGAATCTGGGATGTGTTTTTAGGGAATTTACATGGGGTAGTGTTTCCCTCTCACCCCCAATACCTAGAACACATATGGTAGGTTTAATGCAGATACCACCAAGTCTCAGAAATGGCCTCCACACAGCAGCTTTGAGTGCTCATGGCCTAATGTGTTAGTAATTATCTTGAGCATGGTGGATGGAAATCGCAACTCGTGATCCTTCCTGTGTAGCTGTCTGTGTTGGTAAATCCTGAGGATTAGCGGCTGGAGATAAACAGGCATGCTGGAGAGCGAGCAGCCCTGCTAGGGTCAAATTAGGTCTGCTTTGAGTGTAATGCCCTGTTTCTGGATAATTTTTTAATTCTCATCTATAAGCTCTTTTAGCACTAACAAATCTTGCTGCTGACACACCACCTGTGCAATTTAGTGTTGCTGTGAGTATAAGATTATCCGGCGTTAAATGTGAAGCGTTTGTGTTTTGTGTTCATATGTAATCCTGCTTGAAAGCTGTTCGAGAGCCTGTTTTTTTATTTTATACTTCTCTGCCCTGGTTTCTGTGATTAAATGGCATTTTTACCTGGTTGCGTATGACATCTCTCGCTGTCAGCCTTGAGAAATACTAAACCTAAAAAACCACAAGTGTCCAATGCTGAAGGACTGAAGCAGCATGCCGGGGGTGCTATTTGGAAAGCTTTGTCTCCTAATTTAGGTCAGTCCATCAGCATGCTGCGCAGTAAACAGCACAACAGTTGTGCCTGTCTTCCCAGCGTAATAATAGGCACGCGGTAAGCTGATCCTACCTGCACGCCTGCGGTGTGTCTGTGGCCCACACAAAGCATACCAGGGAGGGAGCAGCAGCAAACAAGCCTCTGAACTGAGGCATGTGGGTGAGCAGCTGTGGTCCGGGTGGCAGGCAGGGTGCACGGGATGCTCCCCTCTGAACAGCAGCCCTCAGTCCAGCTGAAATTGTCGTGTCCCACTCCATCGGCCTTCCTGCCCTCCTCGGGATTTGCTGGGTCAGCAAAACAAAAAAAAATTTGCTACCTTTGCATTTTTTTCCACACTCTTTGTACTCATTCCTCCCCTTACAAGCTCTGAGTTGTTGTTGTTACTTTTTGCTATCACGCGACAAGGAAATGGCTGAGGGGTCTGAATGCTTTCCAGAGGATTAGGGGCAGTCTTGAGCTCTCCTTCTGCAGGCTTTTTGTGAATATTTGTAGAAGGTCCTTTAGGAATGTATCAGAAAGCATTGTCTTGGGGAACGGCGTAAAATCAGAGATCAGAAACCATGTATGCTGTTGATGCTGAATCTGGTCCAGTCCCAAGGCCTGAAACGCTCTTCTGAAGTGTTTGTGCTGCCAAAAGTGAGACAAATATTTGTGCTCCTTCTAACAACACATTTTTGAGTGTGGAAACATTTTAATAGAAGTTCTTTAAAAGAATAAACGTGCCTCCTCTCATAGGAGTGGAGGGGGTCTTGGCATTGGAAAGACCACTGGAAAGGCTTTGGAGACTTCAGAGATGTTTGCGTTTGTACACTGGTGGAGTCACTGAGGGGAGCTTTGTACAACCGTGAAGGAAATGGGCTAAATTCCACTTTCATTAAAAATGGCTTGTTCCAGAGCATTCCCACAAAATAACAGAATAAATGCTTGTAGCAATGACCTCTTCTTTAAACTTAGAAGAGCGTTTTATACACCTCTGTTGCCTTGTTTGAATTGGACTTTGTTTTGACCTTTGAACCGTTGTTCATGAAGATGTAGGCCCCTTCTACCCTCCATAAAAGTGAGGAGGCACAAAGATCCTCTAACATATTTGTGTCTTTTTCTGACAAAGACAGGTTTTCCATCTGTGTGGAAGAGGCTGAGTTGTGTCAGCTTTTGATAAGGTTTCTATTGCTTGAAATTTGTAGTGGAGTAATTGCTTTCTGGAGACATTTAGCTGATTGTTATGATGCTGGGAGTTACATGGTGAGCCGGCAGTTGATACTTGTTGTTCAGAATAGATGTCAGAAGAAAATTGATGTACATTTTTAGCTAGCAGCTCAACTTTGGATGTTTAATATTAATAGCATACAGCATACAACTGGAGTTCAGAGGCAGTAATGATCAATATGTTTTATCAAAGATTAAGTAAGGAAACTAATTCTTAAAATGTGTGTTTTCTAGTTGTGGCAGGAAAGACATGAGCAGGGATAATGTCTAGCTGTGTGGTGTGTTTATACAGAATGACAACCAGAGATAAAGGATCCATCTACAGCTGTGAAGAGAAAGCCAAGTAAAATAGCACTGCTTTCCTCTTAGTGGCACTAGGGGAAAGACCTTGTGTTCATAGAATTGTTTTGGTTGGAAGACCTCTAAGATCATCAAGTCCAACTGTTTACCTAGCACTGTCAAGTCTACCACTAAGTCATATCCCTAAGTAGGGCAAGTCGGCTTGTGTTTCTGAGAAACTTTTTAATGCCAAGTGTTATGGAAGTGCAAATTGATTCCAATTCCTATTTGGAAGGTCCAGTCATCTTCTACAGACATTACTTCCCTTGTTTTTCACAGTACAGAAAATAGCTGAATTCTAGATGTCTGTCGTGTCAGATAGGTGTGCAGTTTTTAAGTATGGTGAGGTAGAAGAAATATGATAACATCACCTTAAAAGAGAAGGAAGGAGCAGGAGGTCCAGTTAAAAAAAGCAAAACAAAACAAAAAAAAACAATACTTCAGTGACATAATTGAGGTGCACAGAGGATTACTTCTAACATCTCACTGGCTTGTACCGGGAAATCTGGGTTTGTTTTGAAATTCAATATGCACAGTAGTTAGTGATGAATGGTACTATTATGTTGAAAATAATGCAATTAATGAAAATTGTGCTTTCGATATGCAGCCTGGTTTTGTGTTCTAAATTAATGTATGCTGTTGTCTTTTCCAGATGTTTCTGACAGTATACCTCAGCAACAATGAGCAACACTTCACAGAGGTGCCAGTCACCCCAGAGACAACATGCCGAGATGTGGTGGAGCTGTGCAAGGAGCCTGGTGAAAGCGAGTGCCACCTGGCTGAAGTGTGGTGTGGCTCAGGTAGGTTAAACTCCTGCTTTGTGAGTTGCTGGGCGTTCACTGCTTCTGTTGTCATAGGCTACAGAGACCTGAAAGATATGGTTCTGTCCCAGAGAGTTTCTGCCTTATGTTTTGGTTAATCTCTTCATCAAAACTGGTGTATAATAACACATCTACAGGAAGGTACACACATGCAAAAAATGATGGAAAATAAAAGAAGCAGAGCCAAGCATGTGGATGTTCTTATGCATGGGCAGCTCTTCACCAACTCAAATGAGTCTGTGAAGGGTGTAGGGGAGTTGTTTTTTGTTCTTCTCCCCAGTGGTATAATCCAAGTGGGTTGTGTGGGCTTTTTGGACTGATAAATATTGGTAGTTCTATGGAATAGACACTCTTCTAAATTCCACAGACATTTTCAATTGCTTTGGCAAAGGAAAACTTCCTTTTTCAGGTGTTGACTTTGTTGTTCACAATGGCATTAATTAATTCTGGGAGGGAAGGAGTGTTATCAGAAGCAGCAGCAGTTATATGAAGTACTTCTAAAGAAGGTATATAGTGAATAGGAGGGATGAGATTAGAATGGGACAGTAAAGTAGTTTGTCCTTTGAGCTGGTGGAAGAGGGTTTTGTGGTTGTAGTTGGTTGTCTTCCCTCCTTCCTGCCCCCTCTTTTTCTGTGTTGTTGCTGATTTTTGTTTTGGAAATTCAGGTCTCTATAACTTGTAGTGCTCTGTTGGGACTAAGAGCATATCAAAAAGCAACTCAAAAGCTAAAGTATGGCTAACTTGTCTGGCTTAAATAGGAAAGGACTCTTATCTCTTGTCTCCATGGTACTCATTAGATCCTGGTAGCCATACAGAGGTGTAGAAAAGATGAATCACTGTCAGGATTTTTAAGTCATGAAGTTATGTTATTTGATCCAGCTATTTTGAGATGCTTAAAAGAATAATGAGACAATAAGGACAAATGTTCCTGTCTCTCTGCTGTTGTCTCAGGCCTGTACCTTTTTAAAGAAGTCTTTGGTGAGGTGGATTTTTGCATGAGATACCCAAGTCTGGTCTCTTGATTTTCAGTCCTTTCTGGTAGAGATGTAATGTTTCTGATATTTCTAAGTTTTAAAAAATAAATAGATTTTTTTTCCTTCTTAAACAAACAAAAAAAAAAAACACAACACATTTTTTTCTGTATAAATGATACTAAAATAAAATCCACAATCCAATGTGGAAAGAGATATTTTAGGAAGGTGGTTTTACTGTATATCTGTTCAGGTCTGTCTAAATCAATGCAGTACCAAATTCTACAGTGGAAGACAAGTAAAATAAAGATTTAGGTGTATGTGTAGTTTCATACACTGAAATTATAGTTAGTCTTGGCTCCGTGCTCTATTATAGAGCAGAAGTTGTGATGGAAAGGAGTAAGTGTCCTCCAAAACCTCCTTACCAAAGTTGGACCCCTACTGAAGAGTGGGCAGTTTCTCACTTGTTTTCCCTATGCCAGACTTCTTGATCTGCTTTTGAGGTGCCTGTGTAGGATATGTCAAGGACAGCTTCTTTACGGTTACAAAATCAAGTTGTCAGCCTCTTTGGTACTTGAGGAGATAAAAGAAAATAGTTGGAATACAGAAACAAGTGAATTGGAGAACTTTTTCTGAGATTAGCAAAATTTCTTTTCTTTGTAAAATCTATTCTCATGGTTACTAGCACAGTTTATTGTCAGAAGATCCAAAAGCAACAAAGTATTGTTTGTTTATACGATAAAAATATTGGCACTCCTTTTAGAAATCAAATTACTCCTGTTCCCTTCACTGGTCCTGTCATATTTACTAATTATTTGTTTCATCATACAGACACCAGTGCATGTGTGTGTGCATGCAACACTGTACAGTTTCAGATTATACTTGGTAACAAATACAGTAGTTTCAAATCATATGCCATAAAGACTTGAATACTGGGTGAAATAGATGCGTATTTCTAATAAAAAATGCCCTTTCTTAAACATCTGCATAACATCCAACAGCAATCATGTGCAAAATATATTGTAATCTATATTTTGGATTTTTTTTTTTTGAAAATATACTCTTAACTTTACCTTATTTTGCTTTAGGTGTCAGTGAAGTTCATTGTCTCGTTTTGCCAGATGGTATCGTGGCTTCTATTACACTGAACAAGTTAAACTTAATTTTAAAATAAACACGGCACATGCCAGCCATCCTTATGAGGTAGAAACAGAAGACGTATGCTGAAAAATGAGTGAAAAATGAGTGCTTGGACTTCAACTACTAACATTATTCTGAGATAGCGTGTCTCTTCCTCCTGACGCATGCTGAGGAATTTTAGCTTCTGTTGTCAGACCCTATTAAACATACTTTGAAACATTGCTGCACGTTAGCTTGAGGCACTCAGTTTGCTGAATGAGGGCAAGTTTACTGCTCTCCCTGTCCTCCCAGTTTTGCTAGAAATTTGATGAGTATCAGAGCAAGCTTTCTTGATCTTTCTATTATCATCAGAATTCTGTTAGATGACTATCTTGACCACAGAAAGCAGCCAAAAGTGTGTGTCTATATGTAAAGGCTTTTTTTTCTTTTTTTTTTTTTTTTCCACTCCAAGGGGGCAGGGAATAAAAAACCAAGGTCTGATAATTTCTTTTCTTCTTGAACTTTTCAAATGTAGTTATGTTTGGTATTTGGAAATCTCGTTGACCTTCCTTTGAAGTCACTGAGTGGTATTGACAGAATCCTTGGGTAAAGGGCATCTCCCTTGATGACAGAGTTTCAGCTGAATTATTGCCTAGCTGCTAGAAAGCTATCTCATAAGCCTGTTGTATATTCTTTAAGATGGAAATCTGACAGTCACACTTTTTTTTTTTCTTGTAGGGGGAATTAAGGTTTAACAGATGAAGAGAGAGCTTTTTTAGCTGTCTAGACAAGTAACTGCCAAGAGATTGCTTCTTCTGTAACAGTGACCTACTTGCTTATTCTGTAAAGCTAATCTCTTTTGACAGTGACTCCAGAAATTTTCCTTCCTAGATTGCTTGAGCACAGCTGCAGCATTTTCATTTCATTTAAAGAAACCCTTCTATGCTGAAAAAAGCTCTTCACATACTGCAAATGTGTTAGTAGCTCCTCTCCTTATGCAAGTGAAAATATTTATTCTTAACACCAACAGTTTTGTCCGTGAAATGATTATTCTTCATTAAGGTAGTTGCTTTGAAAGACTCTCTACTGAATATGAGTGAACTCTACTCGGATTTCTTCTTTTTTTTTCCCCTTGCCTAAATAATGAAAGGAAATCGCCAACCAAACCGTTGTCAGAACAAATGGAACTAGTGGTATTTAATTTCAGTCTTTGTCTGCTTGCCTTATTTCTCAGAATGGGAGCAGTATCTCTTGTTCATTTGGTACCCCATGCAAATGGATCTAACCTGATCACGAGCCTCTCAGATACTGTGGCAATATCCTGCCTACATAAAGCTGATCTCTATAACATATTAGTCAACTGCATAGCTGCCATCACTTTTAACATAGGCATAAAAACATATGTTAAAATGTTTAGAATAACAAAAGCAATTGCCTTTATGCAAATATTTGAAGGACAGTAAATAATCGTAATTATATCCTGCCTGTGAATGCTCAGCTATGAAGTGTGTAAAATTTGAAAGAACAGTGATACAGAAAAGGAAGATCAGTAAATTAAGGCCGTTGGCTTAGGCTCCCATGGGATTTTTGTGATATCAACAGTCAAAGAGTAAGGCATTAAAATTAAGGTGGGACTTAACTGAGCTTGAGAACAACAGCAAGAAAAGCAGTTCAGTGGAACTCATGCATGTAAATTTTTAAGAAACTTCATCTCAACTGTCTGAAAAGAATAGCTGGTTCTTACCTGAGTCACTGTGTTGTCTCACAAAGCAAATTGGCTCCTGTAGGAATTGGGGTGAAGAGCCCTTGAAGAGGGCTAGGAATGATGGAGCAGTAAGTTTGAGGTACCACAAAAGTGGGGCAACAGGTCTACCAGTTTTGCTCCTGCAGTGGTGAGTGGGCACAGTGATTTGGAAATACAAAACTAAGGCACTTGAGCCAAAAGCTCTAAATTGCATGTTTGTGTTCCCTTGGGCTGTGATGGTGCCTCGGCTTTTCCTTCTTTTAGACTTCTAAAGGGCTCTATCTGCTTTTCAAAGGTGTTGGTTCACCTTCAGAAGCAAGGGTGTGGTGCAGAGCCTAAGGAAAAGTCAGAAATGCCTTGGATGAGGGCAAGGGTTAGGACCACACTGGACCTGAGTAATGACAGTGCTCAAGTGAAAGATGGACAGATATTTTCGTTTTGTTACGTGCACTAGCTACATGGGGATGCAATAGCAAGCTGGCTTTTTATCTTTCAGAACGTCCTATAGCCGATAATGAACGGATGCTGGATATTTTGCAGCGCTTTGGGATGCAGAGAAGTGAGGTTCGTTTCTTTCTTCGACATGAGCGCTCTCCCTGCTGGGAATCAGGTATGTGTTGGTCTCAGCTGCTTCATTAGCTTACGTAAAATTTCATTTCATTCCTCAAGGTTGAGGGAACGGTATGCACATATTATATGTTGGTGTTGCAACCCTTTCTGGTCTGACCTTTGTTGTCTTATGAACAGGGAAGGCTAGTAACGGAAAACTGCCTTTTTTTTTTTTTTTCAGTCATTTTTAGTAAAGATTTCATTCTTGCCTGGTCTGGGCATGTTATATCTGAATGGAAAATTTAGTAGCTTTTCCAGAGTTCAGAATTAACAAGGGCATCCTGTGTTTAAATGTATTAGCCACACTTGCATATCTAGAGGTCTGTGATTAATCTACTAAAAAATGGAAATTCCTTCTGTTTAATTTAGTAACTAAATTGTTGTCTGGTAACGTCATTTATTATGTGAGCTTAGTGTGTTTCACCTGGATAATATTTTACAGGGGGGATGAACTCAGCATAGTTAGCAAAAAGTAGAGTTCTTTGGTGTTTCTCGCACAATCAACACATTTGTAACAGTTTCAGGAATAGAATTAAACCAAATGGCTAGTCTCTGAGTTCTCTACAAATGCAATAACGCTGCATTGTAAATCATAATTTGAATCCTATAAAAAATAAGACATTTTGCTTTTCAAGGTTTTCCACACATCCCATATTAATCTCTTCAGTAGAAGAATCCTTAAGATGTTTACCTTTAAATCGATCTGTTGAGTTCTTCCTCCTCCACTTTTCCTTTTCGTCTTCAGTAATCTTCCTGTGTTTTGGAATCACCGTATTTGTGTTAAGTGGCATTGTACCCAGCATATTTTAAAATAGCTGACCATATCTTTGTTTGAAATGTGTAATGATGATGGAAAGTTAAAGCTAAGCTACTTCCATATAATAGAGGTCCTATGGCACAGTTTAGTTGTCAGGCTGTATTTTTTTCAAGCCCAATGTGCCTAATACTCTTAATATAAGCATCATAGGCATTTTATTGTCCATAACATAGCAAAGCACTATGTTTGAGGAGGACCAAATGAATAGTTAGGAGCTCTGCTGTACTTATTAGTCTTGCAGTGCTCAGATAGGCAAAAAGCTAACAGAAGATGGCCTCGTCCTGTAGTGCATGTATGTCCTACAGGGAAATTAGTGAGCTTGGTATTAGGCATCACAACATACCCGAACATCTAGATGCTGGGTTTTAAGACACTGTGGTCCAAATGCATTTGCAATGTCATTTGCAGAAGGCAACATGGTTTGGTTTTGTGACAATGCTTTTCTAATGCAGACTTAAGAGGGGCCAGCTGCCTGTTGATCACAAGAGAAATACTGAAATAGCCTACCTTTGGTTAAGCTGTTCTCATCTGTCTGTTTTTGAACAGCTTTATGGCTTAAAATAAATGTTGACATTGAACAGCAGTCTCTTCGTAACATATCTTGTGTCATTAGTTAAGCTTATCTTAGAGATAAGAACATGGGAAGAATAGTTCAGATTATAAATGAAGAATTATTGTGCCTTTTCTCCTTTTTATATTTGAATGCTATGTCTAAAAGGATAAGAAACATACCCAAATGTCTTACTGTTTATGTTATCCTCTATTTCTATCTAGGGACTGGACAGAGGTCTCAAGATACAGCCCTAAAAAGAAATGGTGTGAAAGTGCCTGGTGATCGAAGAATGGAGAATGGAGTAAGTGCTTGATGAAATGGAGAGCACAGCAAAAACAGAAGCTTCCCTTCTTTTGAGATACTTGTGCAAACCCTACCCTGGAAACTAAGAGATGATATTGGAGAAATTTCTAATGACTGCTCTAAAATAGACACAAAGCCTCTAACAACTATCACCCATGTTTTCAGTTCTTAAGATCTCTCTGAGATCTGTTAGCTGCCAGATATGTGTCTGAATGAGTGATCTTAGAGCAGCAAATTCAGCATCACTTTCCCTCCTCCGCTCCCATTCACAATTCTCTTCCTTTTCTTCAATTCACTGATCCTTTCTGCATTCAGTGTGGTGTCAGAGAAATGGCCTGACTTAGTTCTAGGTTTCAAGTTGAAACCAGTTAGTGTTTTAGAATTGAATCTTGTCTGTCATTTATTCTTGCTCTAGAAGATACAATTATGGATATGTGATTGAATCTAGATTAAGAAAAGACGTGAGCAGATGACTAATGTAATAGTACTGCCTTTGATTCCCCACATCCCCTATCCCCAATTTAAATTTTCCAGTTTCTTCAACTTAGGTTGAAGTGCTTTGAATTGCAGCGATGTACCTGCAACCACCAATCCCTCCTGCCATGGGCTGATCATTCTGGGCTCAGTCAGTCAAAGCTGAGTCACGCTGAGCTTAATTATAAATGGCTCTGAAACGCCACTTTAAAATGGTGATGGGATTTTGCTAGAAATACTGTTTTTTCAAGAATGTTAGCTTACATGTGTTGCTGGTTTGGGGCATACATCTATACAGGCTTAAAAGCAGTTATTTCTTTAAAGTAGAAATATGCCGTTTTTTTTCTAATTATTCTATCGAATACTTGGTTGTTACTATTTTTAAAGACTTTAATCATAGTTTTCTGCAGTAGTTCTTTTGAGCGGCGTGCTAGCCAAATTTGAAATTCTAGCATGCTCTGGATTTTCATTGACAGATCAGCGCTCCAAGGATGGATATGACCCTGGCTGAACTTCAGGAAATGGCATCACGTCAGCAGCAACAAATCGAGGCTCAACAGCAAATGCTGGCTAACAAGGTGAGTTTGGAATAAGGTTGTTTACAGACAAGAACAAAGGTGGTAGGAGTTGTATGAGGTAGAGGGATGGTTAGAGATTTCTGTGTGTGTGTTTTTTTTTTTCACCTCTTTTAAACAGGTGGCTCCCTTTCTTTGGCTCCCACTTTTTAAATCTGAAAATCAATCTATACAAATAACCATTAGTAAAAGATTAAAATAATGCCAGTGACTGAGGTGACCCTATAGCTTACTAAAATGATGAAGCATATAGCATTAATACCGTCATTCATCCTGATGCCTCTGCCAGCCCTGTTTGTTCCATGTGGTGAGCAGCCATTCACCAGTTTGATCACTGAACAATGCTTTTGTCTCTGGATATAATGCTGTCCTGTAATGATATCTCGCTTGTTACTGATAGAGTTCAGTGTGCCTGGTTTCCTGGGGCAACTGTCTGGAAAAGACAGCATGCATGTGATAGAAGTAACTAGGACAGTGATTTATAAAATCCTTGCTGAACAATAACAGAAAAGCTAATAATGGCACACGGGTTGCTCCTGAATTGTTTAGGGAAAAAATATTCTGAACACATCTGCAAAATGGTAGCATGGATTTTGCATTTGACTTGAGCATTTTTGCTGCACACTACTCTTGAAAATACTACCATCAGTGCAGAATCTTTACACACAAGCCCATCCTAAGGAGCGTTTGATTATCTGGGTGGATGAGTTCCCAGGCCCTTCAGAACGTGCTTTGCTGGTAAAGAAGGCTGCTGAGGCTCCTCTCTCACTCCTCTTCCTCTCTTGGAAGCCCTGTCTGTCTTGGCTGATTCACTCAGGTGATGGTAATAGAACTTGGTCTTTGTAAGATAGCTCTGAAAGTAAGATAATCTTTGTAAGATAGCTCCGAAGTCTTTGAGATAGCTCTGAAATTGTACTCACTGTACATATAGAACCAGAAATAGAAACATTTCATACACTTAGTATAAAGGAAGCAGTACAAGACATAAAAAAAGGTTAAGAGTTTGAGTATGGATGGCCACCCATCAGGTAGGTGTCTGTTGCCTGCAGTTGGTAGCAAGCAGAGTGGCCTTGCGGTTGTCCCACTGGAGAACTTTTCATTAATTTTTCATTCTTTTGTTCCAAAGAGAGGCTTTCCATTGCCTCTTTCCTGCCTTCTGAAATCAGATGCAGTATCAAAAATAGATTCAGAAGGAAAAAGACGCTTTCTTTTTAGACGTGGGCTGTAATATATTTTTTGACCTTTTTTTCCTGTATGGGAAAATATAGTGCATGCTGTATATAGTGCAGATACTGCAGGTGCTGCCTGGTTTTCTCTGGAAAGCAAGCTCACTTTTCTTTTTTAATCAAAATGCACAAGAACCCGTGTTTCTAAATATGACTGGGTATGTGTTTTGTTTTCTTGGTGTGTGTTTTTTTTTCCCACAAATTATTTTTATATTTTCTTTTGAAGGAAGTGTTCTAAGCTAGTAGCCTCTGAAAGTTGTGGCTGTTGGTCTTTGGCTGGATGCTTGGGAAAGTCTTAGTAGTTCTCCTACCACTGGAATAACCTATAATCTCCAGAACTGACAGTCATACCTAGCAGCCAGTGGCTTAAAGGAAGGCCAGTGCTTAAAGGATCATCTACAGATGATCTAGTGGTTTCTTTTAGCTCTGAACTATAGATGTCTATATATATATGGAGACCAATAGTGCACCACGCCACTCGTACACTCTTGGAGAGGTAAAAGTATCCTCTCCATTGAGATGATGTCTGTTGTGTAAGTGGGGCTGGGTCAGTATAAAGGTTTTCCTACGTCTTGAATTCTGTTTTGTGATGGAGAAGGTAGAGAGGAAATAACCACTAGTTCTTGCAAATGAAGAACAAAGTAGCGATTAAATTAAATTGGCAAACATCATGGAACATGAATGCTAATTTTTTTTCTTAGCTTAAAAGGATTTGAGCAATTTAATTGAATAAAAATAATACTAAGGGCTGTTAGACATAGATACTGCATTTGTTTCAGTAGGTTCTTGTGCTACGGAATGGTGGTACCTGGAGAATGGTATTGGGGCACTTGCATTGGGTATCAGGAGGTGCTTGCCCTGTTCTCCCAGGCTTTCCTTGTCACTCTGGGAAGTCAGGATACTGGGCTGTAGCAACTGATGATCTGAGCTGCAATGGCAATTGTATACAAGTTTTGACACTCTTGCTGTCAATACCTTACCATAATTTCTTTTTTAAAATAAGTAAATAAATAAATTCCTTGTCTCGTCTATAGGAACAGCGTCTGAAATTCCTTAAGCAGCAAGATCAGCGACAGCAACAGCAAGCTGCTGAACAGGAAAAACTTAAGCGATTAAAGGAAATTGCTGAGAATCAGGAAGCCAAACTTAAGAAAGTGAGAGCACTGAAAGGGCATGTGGAGCAAAAAAGACTCAGCAATGGAAAGTTAGGTGAGTTGCTGCTTGGAGAAGGTAGGCTACGGTTTTTCATGGAGCGTGGCTCTTGGAACTCTAAAATCTGTGGTGATTTCAGTGATTTAGATAAGGCATTTGCAGCACTCCAAGAAAAAATAATATTTGTTTTCACACCTCACATTTACCAAGAGAACTCCTGAATGACCAAGAACAAAAAGCATTCCCTTATTGTATTTCAAAATATCCCATAAGTGCATTTCTAGTCTGCTTTGAGCCTAGCGTTTCTGCTCTTTAATTTCATTGTAGGTTGTTTCCTCACTTGAATACCTTTGTGTACCACAGTAACTTTTTCCATTCTTTATGTTAAAACTACATGTATATTTAGACTGTTATTTTCTTCTTGGCCTGAAAAGAAGAAATCTGATTGGCATGCTACCTGTGTTGCCTCTTATGCAAGAGGTAACTTAATGACCAAAGTGGCAGTGCATTTTCTTCTCAGTTACAAAAATTAGACTTAGTGTCTGTCTTTCTACGGTACTAGTTGAGTGATTGCAGTGCAGCAAGTTGGTGCAGTATTAAATAGTTTATTTTGAACTTCATGTCAACATACGTTCTTTTGCCTCTCTTTTCTTCCTACCCCCGTGTCTGTTTCATACAGAACTTGGCATTTTCAAGAGCACTGAAATGAAAATATATTGCTTTATTAGAGAAAACAGATAAAAATTAAAAATAGCATAGTGCTTTCCAGATAAAAACTACAGTTTTTCTGTGGGGAGAATGCATTATCTGTTTGATATTTATCTTGGGCAATACAACTCAGTTTAAAGGAAGAGCACCACAGTGTAACACAAAAGACACGAGCTGAGATCTCAGACCATGTGTGAGCATGGCTTCCCTGTGCCATCCCCAGAAGGTCTGGTCTTGTCACTTGCTTGAACAGCTACTGCTTTGGATTTTGTTCTGAAATGCAAATTTTGGACAGTGAGAACAGCTGATGACAGCTGTGTGTAGTAAACCCTAAATAGGCTTTGTTTAATGTAACAGCTTGAGTGTTTTATCATTATGTCATTTGTCGTTCCTATGACTGAAATTCAGGCTTTTAAGCATCATAAACATGCCTTGTGGCTGAGTGAGTGTCCTCTTGTGGAATCCGAGCATTACATAAATTTTAGCAACCCCCTCCACGAGTACTTTAAGTAGATGGGATTTCCACAATCTCGCTACCAAGTTTGCATGTGCGGCTCCCGCAAGGAAGAGCTGGTTTGCCAGGGGCCACGGGCTTGCAGCAGCCGGCCACAGCCTTTGTGCCACGCTGCTCCAGGGGACGGCAGGGCGCTCTCTGCCCCCGCCGTGCTGCTTGGGAAGCAGCCCACGCTCAGCTGTTTCTCAGGGCGACTATTGTGCTCTCTCGCCCTCTTCAGTGGAGGAGATTGAACAGATGAACAGCCTGTTCCAGCAAAAGCAGCGTGAGCTAGTACTGGCCGCGTCAAAGGTAGAGGAGCTCACCAGGCAGCTGGAGATGCTGAAGAACGGCCGAATTGATGGCTACCACGACAACCAGTCAGCTGTAGCTGAGCTCGACCGCCTGTACAAGGAGCTGCAGGTAACACAGGGCTTGTAGGTGACCCACAGCTCGAAGGGTGGTAAGTTGGTTGGGTCACTTCTTGCCTTGCTGGGAAGAGATCCTGGCACTCTCACTCTGGGCAGAGCCATGCGGTCGCCCAGGTGTGGCAGATGGAGGACTGGAGGCGCTGTGCTCGAGGTAGGCAGGGGATGGGATTTTCAGTCTGCACCTCTTCCCTGAGCACAGCTTGGAGACTACCCAGCATTTTCTCAGGAGAATATAATCTCAGGAGTTTGCACGCAAGGCTTGACTTTTTAGAAGGGTTTTCCCTTTGTAGCTGTTGTCCTGTCCTTCATCCTGAAAGTTAATTTAGTTAATTTGTTTTGGTTTTGTTGTCCTCCCCCCATCGCCCCCCCGTGAATTTATTCAGCTGAGGAACAAACTGAACCAGGAGCAGAATGCCAAGCTGCAGCAACAGAGGGAGTGTTTGAACAAGCGCAACTCGGAGGTGGCAGTCATGGATAAGCGTGTTAATGAGCTGCGGGAGCGCCTCTGGAAGAAAAAGGCAGCTCTGCAACAGAAAGAGAACGTACCGGTAAGTGCTGGATGTTTTAATTAAACACATGTATTATTATTTGTGGCACATATGCACTGAAGTAACAATTTGCTTGTGGGGAGGGCTGTTCAGACGCTAGAACTGTGATTTTTATCTCTTCATGGTGGAAGTCTTGTATTATTAAAGTACTTTTCATGGTACATTGATGTTAACCTACTTACTGGTTATGGACAAGAAGTCTTATGCTGTCATGGCATCTTTTTTGTTGATGTTATTACTGCATCGTATTTGTATCTGTTAAAGTTTTTTTAAAAAGCTTCATTTTATGTACTGGAATATATTTTTTCACTTGTCTTATCTGTTTTGACTTCTAGCTCTAACTCTCTGATGGATGGGAGCTGCAGCATAAAATTCTTTAATTTTTTTTTCTTAAATGTTTTAAGGTTTCTTCAGATGGGAACTTACCCCAGCCAGTGGCTTCTGCTCCAAGTCGAGTGGCAGCGGTTGGTCCTTACATCCAGTCCTCTACTATGCCACGTATTGCTTCCAGACCTGAACTTTTGGTGAAGCCAGCATTTTCAGATGGGACACAAACTTTGCAGGCACCTGATGGTCCGCTAAAAACACAAACTCTGCCGAACATGCGAGCTGGGAGCAGTTCACAAGCTAAAGCTCTTGCAGGTAATAGCTTGAAATTACCTTGATTTCTTCTCCAGAACTGTTTCATTTTCTTCTAATTTATCAGCCCTGATTTTTTTTTTTTCTTTTTAAACAAACAAAAAAAAAACCTTACAAAGCCAAGTTTTCTGATCATGCATTTTTGAAATGACATATAAAAGATTAACAAACATTGCCTT
Organism: Heteronetta atricapilla; assembly: GCA_011075105.1. Lineage (NCBI taxonomy): Eukaryota > Metazoa > Chordata > Aves > Anseriformes > Anatidae > Heteronetta > Heteronetta atricapilla. The sequence goes on from CM021733.1 coordinate 35,028,074, forward strand.
CTTTATAACATTTCTTGTAGTTAATTGTAGCACAGAAATAGCAATAAGCTTGCTGACATGTTGGTGACACACAGACATAAATCCAACAAGTGACATGAGGCTTGGCCTCTGTTGCTTTGAGCATTGGTGAAGGTTTGCCTGGCTTCACTCTCTTCTATGAGATACAGTTCAGCTCAGTAAAAGTCAGAAGAAACTGGAGAGATGCAGATATCTCTTCTGTGATACCTTTCAGGCTTGCTTTTCAAGACGGAGATAGGAGAAACTCAGATCTTCCCAAAAGGAAAAATGGAGGCTGTGCTAGTAGAGCAGTTTTGTTCCTTTCTCTCCCTCCCCTCTCCAGTGTCAGCAAATGTTTATGAAGTACCAGGTTTCTTTTGCTCTGCTGGAGAATGGGGAACAATTTTGTTTTATCTAGGTTTAGATTGTAAATCTACTGGTACGGATTTCAGCTCTGGTCCATACAGAATCTAAACGTTTGCTACAGAAGCACATGGTGGTGTGCTAGTTAAACTAAACCAGCACTCCTTACTTTTCTAGCATTTGGGCAAAATGACGGCTTTCCTAGAGAAATAGCGTCTAATACTACATCAGATTGAAACTTCTCTCCTCCTCATCACTAGTATGGGGCTGGATACAACCAAAATGATTCTATGTTTCTCTGAACTAAAACCTTAAGTGATCGGTTTTGAAGCAGTTAACCTGGGCACTATCTAGACCTGAGTACTGCCAAAACAACAAACAAAACAAAATCCTGTAATTAATAAGTCAACAAAGTGGTATTTTAGCGTAACCTCATAGAATCATAGAATGGCTTGGGTTGGATGAGACCTTGAAGATCTTACCTGGTTCCAACCCCCCTGCCATGGGCAGGGAAACCTCCCACTAAATCAGGTTGCCCAAAGCCCCATCCAACCTGGCCCTGAACTCTTCCAGGGATGGAGCATCCACAACTTCTCTGGGCAGCCTGTGCCAGTGCCTCACCACCCTCTGAGTGAAGAATTTCCTCCTAACCTCTAATCTAAATCTTCCCTCTTTTAGTTTAAGACCCTTCCCATTGTCCTGTCATTATTTGACTGAGCAAACCTGTTTCATTTGTTCTTTCTTAGGTTCTATGGTCCCCAGTTCAAAACCTTCCCTGTCTGCTGCTGACTGGAATAGCTTAAATGCAGACAATCATGTTACTCAAGGATCAGCCTTAACTTCAGCAAAAGGAATTGTGGCTGGTGAAGGTCAAGGTATGCTCTTATGTGCTTGGCTAATCTTAAAATATGAACAACCAAGTTAATGACATCTGTTTTTCCTAAATGCCTTAGTAAAAAGTAAAATTAATTTGAGAACACAAAATAGTCAAATAATATCGCAATGCAAACTGTAGTGTGGTGTTGCAGTTGTTTTTTTTTTTAATACCTTATTTCAGATGCGGTAGTAGATAGTAATGCCTTCAAAACTGCTACCGTTCAATTTGTAAAACAGAGCATTTGGCATGCCCTTGGTCCTTAGCACAGGAGAAGAATGGGTGCAGAAAGCATCCCTTATAAACACAGTCTTGATTTTTGTACAGAACAGGATTCTTATAATTGTGTTGTCATTTAAAAATAAAAATCCTCCCTCTCTAACAGCTGAAGGAGAAGCTTTTTTGCGAGACAAAGAGAAGAAAGTGCGGCCGTTTTCAATGTTTGATTCTGTGGATCAGTCTGCTGGGCTGGGCACACTGAGGAAGAACCAGAGCAGCGAGGATCTCTTGCGAGAAGCACAGGTATGCAGGGAACACAAGCTACTGCTCAGCTCTGAGCTTTGAGTTTTTCTGAATTTCATCTGATAGAGATTACTACACAGCTTTACAAATACTGCTATCAGGAAGCTCTTTGAAAAGTACCTACGTCTTCTTTTAAAAGACTACTTCTAAGGAACAATGTATTTTAGACTTTTAATGTCAGCCAGTAACTCAAACTCTTTCCCTATATTTACTGTGGTGAAAATCCACAATTTTATTGATCCCATAAAAATAAAAAAGCTTTGTTACTTGTACTAATGTGTATGCAAAGATTTTTTCCAAAGATTTTATGTACAGAGGCATTTGCGTGAGGCCTTTTAAATCAGTGTTGTACTGTTTAATTCAATGGTGTCCTTCAGATGTTTGATTGCAGCAAGATTACCCCTCCTAAATCTTGACACAAAGGTGTGATTCGATTGCATAGGGGTGAATTAACATGGGAGAACTGGGGATGTCAGGTGCTGTATCAGAGAGTAAGCTTCTTGCCTACCTCTGCTTTTAGAGAAGTTACTGTGCCCAGTCATTGCTTGATGTTTCAAGCATGGCTGCTACAGGAGGAATTATGGAGAACAGGTTCCAAAGTATAAATAACTATGATAAAATGTTTAGAGAAGCCTCTTTGATTCCCAGGAGGTTGTAAACAGTATTGCAGAAATAGTACAAGTGCTAGATACCGTGTCATTCTTTGGGGATCTTTGGTCTTTCCTGGCAGATCTCTTAAAACAGAGATCTGAACAGAAAACTTTTTTTTTTCCAGTTTAATCTTAATTAACTTTTTTCTTCTTTCAGACAGCCAATAAAAATGTAACAAAGGTACCGCCACCTGTCCCCACTAAACCAAAACAGATAAACTTGCCTTATTTTGGTCAAGCCAGTCATCTGCAACTTTCTGATACTAAGCTGGATGGAAACCTGCAGAAGCTGCCTTTGTCTGTCGTAACTATGGGGAGCAAACAAAAACCAGTGGCCCAGCAGCCCTCTCATCCTTCCCAGCAGATACAGCAAAGAATTCCGGTACCACCCGTAGGTCCTTCTTCTAGCCAGGAACAAATTCTTCCCTCCTCCAAACAGGAAAGTCCCCCAGCAGCAGCCGTGAGACCTTTCACCCCTCAGCCATCCAAAGAGACCTCACTGCCACCATTTCGAAAGCCTCAAACTGTGGCTGCAAGTTCAATTTATAGCATGTACACACAACAGCAGACTCCTGGGAAGAACTTCCAGCAGGCAGTGCAAAGTGCTTTGACGAGAGCGCAGACCAGAGGACCACACTTCCCAAGTGGTAAGCCGGTAGCTCTCTACCTCTCTTCTGTCTTTGTAAGCCCCAGAGAGAGATACTTTCCACCTGATCTGTGGGTACAAAGCTGTTCTGGTGGGAATTAAGCAGGTTAGCGCAGCTGTAAGAATCTTAGGTGGATCTTGTCTGTTGCATGTAAGCATTAACAAAGAGTGCAGAGCATCTGTATTGTGTTTGCAAGTTAATTAAGTACTAACAGTAAACCTTGTTAATGGTTTAGTTCTGTTTGGTTGCTTCTGCTGTTGTGTTTCTCTGCCCTAGGTAGGTGAATCAGGTCGCGTGTTCTTGTTATGTTTGTTGATCAGATACTCAGTTGTTTTTTTTCCTCTACCCCTCTCTGAACTGCTCTCTAGTGTATGGAAAGCCTGTGATGGCAGGAGCTGGTGTACAGAATCAGCTGCCGCTGTCGGAGAATGTCTACTCAAACCTCCAAGGCAAGCCAGGCAGTCCAGAGCCCGAGATGGAAACAACGACGTCTGCTCAAGAGAATCATGAAACCGAACGAATACCCCGTCCCCTTAGCCCAACCAAATTGCTGCCTTTCCTGTCCAATCCGTACCGCAACCAGAGTGATGCTGACTTGGAAGCACTACGGAAAAAGCTTTCCAATGCACCCAGACCACTGAAGAAACGTAGCTCCATTACCGAGCCAGAAGGACCTAATGGCCCAAACATTCAGAAGCTGTTGTATCAGAGGACAACTCTGGCTGCTATGGAGACTATTTCAGCTCCATCACATCCCTCCAAACAGATGTCATCAGCTGTCAGTCCTGAAAGCCCAGTGGAAATCCCAAACCCCTATGCAAGTGCAGAATCGGAGAAAGAAATGGTTTCTTCAATGCCAGAACCAGCCATTGCTGAGGAAGCAGAAAACACACCAGTGGATGAGAGTGAAGCTGTCCTTCCCTCCTCAGCTTTGGAGACGGTACCTGAGGGAGTTTCGGATGTTGATGAACCCACACAGCCAAAAATGGAAGAACCAAGCCTGGAGGCTTCACTGCCACTGGAAGTGTACATAGAGGAGTATCCTCCATACCCACCACCCCCATATCCATCAGGGGAACCAGAGAGTTTGGGAGAGGACTCATTCAATATGCGGCCTCCTGAAGTCACTGGACAGTTTTCCTTGCCTCCTGTGAGTATTAGCTAGCCTACAACTTCAGTGCTCTGTAAGTCAGCTCAAGCTTTGCCATGCATCCTGTGTCTATTGCAGGGATGAAGTGTATATGGGAGAACAGGTGCACAAACAGGCGAGAAGTCTCTCTTTGGCTGTCTGCTCTGTCTGTGTGATACCTGTATCTCCAAAATGAATGACAGTAATGAAAAGCTCTGTCTCTAAAATGAATGACACGATGAGAAGTTTCAAATGAAATTTTATATGCAAGCTCTTCTGGGCTGTAAAAAGCATCCCCTATAGAAGTTTGCCTATTATACCAAACTAATTTTTTTTTTTTTGAGCCATACAGATTTCAGAGTGTTTCCCTCTGTTGCTGGTATAGAAACTAATCATCTTAATCCTGGATTGCACCTGTTTATTCGAAAGTGCATTCCTTGAAAAGTAGGGGAATCTGACTTATTTTGTTTCTGCTCTAGTAACTCTTTGTAGACATCAGCTGCTTGCACTTTCTCAAGTGCAAACTGTTCAAATGTTTTCTGATTATTTTTTGTTTGATTGGAACTTGAATTTGACATCAATTAATTCTCAGGTTGCATCAAAATGGAGCCCTTTGGGCTAAAGGTAGGTGGCATCTTACAGTCTTGTTTGGTTTTGGAAGTTTGTATAGATGTGTGTGGTATGGTGTTATCTCACGGTTGTACCTCCAAAATGCTTAATGCTTTTGGTTCCTCATAGTTTCTTTAAAACCTATCATGAATAGAATTTTAATAACCAGGTGTTTATTAAAATGTGTTTATTCCACCATCATTTCAGTGCAGAGGAGCTGGAAGCTTTAGCATGCTTTTTTAGCCTTGGAATAGTCACTGCAAGTTTTCATGCTTTCAGGACGAAAGTGTCCTTGCTGCCTTTTACAAGGAAAATGAGTGGTAGGATTTCTTAAATTGTAAGAACTCTTTTCTGGTTGGTTTTGTAATAGTTCTGTGATGATGAGAAGAAAGCAGACCAATTCCTTAATTTTGTATTTAAAGACTCGGGTTGTGCTGACAGGGTCGTTCTTTAAAAAGCCTGTACTTTTGATATGTGTATAAATCAACAGGCAAAAGGGTATTTTCTAGGAATCTCTTATAAAACTTTTCACATGTTTGCTTTTGCAAAACATGAGTCATTTCTATTCATCTTTGCTTGGACATCTGTTGGAAATTTGCATAGCCGTATGAATAGTGCTTATTGCTGCTGCACAGCCAGCTGGGGAGAGCGCTGATCTAATGTATGCATGTCCTCTATAGGAAAGAGGACAAATTCAGCTATAGAAATACTTCATTCCCAGTATCGTTGGGAGCATCTAAAGCTGTTCTACACCTGGTTCTACATTCTTTCCCAAACAATTTTCCTGTTTTTGTTCCTGTTAACCTCTGCTAAGCTTAGCAAAAGGCTAGGAACTGAGTATCTGTGCTTAAGAAAAAAGTGTACTTTGTAGAGCCTTTCAAGTTGTTTGGTTTGTGTAGCATACCTGAGAGTTAATGCTAAAATATCATGAATACAAAAAAAAATGCCTTGTTTTCCTGACCACCAGGTATTTAGGAATTTTATGATTTTGACTTCAAAGTCCTTGCCTGCAGATGAAGGCAGAGATCTTTTGTAATGTTCATAACCTCCTATATTTGTAATGTATTGGGGAAGTGGTTAAAAATAGTCTAAATTTCATAATTTCACTGCCTTAATTGGTGGTTTCTGCTGTCATTCGCATATACGCAATTCTGTATTCTTGTTCTACCTGGAAAAAATGTCCTGTAATTAATTCTGTTACCCTTTTCACAGGGGAAGAGGACGAACTTGCGTAAAACTGGCTCTGACAGAATCGCGCATGGAATGAGAGTGAAGTTCAACCCCCTTGCATTGCTTCTGGATTCATCTTTGGAGGGGGAGTTTGATCTTGTGCAGAGAATCATTTATGAGGTACAAATGCTGTATAATAAGAGAAGGAACAGCAATCCCAGTTCAAACTGGGAAGCCGTAGCTTTTCTGGACTGGGCTGAGAAGCTAAAATAATAGTGCACAGTGGAGGTCTGCCCTTGAGACCATAAGCAATCCCAGTATGACATGGCCATTTGAAGGCTGTTTTTTACGTGTGTTAAATCCAAACTGGATATTTAGCACCAGGACAGTAAATTTGCAGGACAATTTCTTCTCCTCATTTTCTTGTGCAGTGTTCTGTCCCCTATCTGGCATGTTATCAAATCATTTGATAAACAAAATTCACATAGATTTTGCTTAAATAGGTAAGTTTCTGAAATTTGTTATAAATGTTTTTGTGAAGTTATCAGGCTACTATTTCTCTGAACCACTTTAGCTTCTCGCTATTTAAAGGAGCCTACAAGCTTATACATCAACCTTCTTGTGAGATTGGTTACTGCTGTAGTTTTCTTCCTGTTGCTCAAATACTTAATAGAACTATGGTTCAAAATCCTATTTCAGAATAGGCCAACAGATTTTTGTACAAGGATATTAGTTTATTATAATTTCACCAGAATGCAAATGGTCCCTTTCTCTGGCTGAATAGGTTGAAGATCCTAGCATGCCCAACGATGAAGGGATTACTGCACTGCACAACGCTGTGTGTGCTGGGCACACCGAAATCGTGAAGTTCCTCGTGCAATTCGGTGTGAATGTGAATGCTGCAGACAGTGACGGCTGGTAAGGCTTTTAGTGCTTCCTTATGAATCCTGTCTGCAACAGAGCTGCAGCGTGGGGCTACCATAGCGCCCTCTGAAGGTAGCGGTGATGAGGATTGTCTGGCTGGCTTTTTGCCTGTCGTAAAAGACGACATTTTCCTCTTTTCTGGGGAAGGGGACTTGACTGCTACAACATCAGAAGGGGATTTAGTGGAAAAAAATGGAGCTTTTGTTTTCAGTTTGCTCCTACAGAGCTGGAAACAACTTTCCCCAGCAAAGCAACAGCGATTTTCTGTGGTGTATCATATGAAAATGCACAGAGAGGAAAATAGGTAAATTATACTTACATTCCTTATATGAAAAAATTATGTGTTTGAGGCCCAGTCTTCAGGAAATAGACATTACAATTTCTTTTAAATATTGAAGGCAAATTATGCATAATGATCCATTTGCTGAAATTCCCAGCGTCCTCTCTGTGTGATAGCCATGTAGGCTCTGGGCAGTAGTGTACAGCCATGCAAACTGTCCTCAGTTTTCTGTCCAACATGCAGACAACTTAAAAATGAAACAAAGCAGAAAGCCTGCAACCTACAAGTCAGGCCTGTTACTGCTCATGAGTTACAAACACATCCTAGGTAGCTTATCGATTAAAAGGCCATGGGGGGGCAGTGATGTATTATTATTTTTACCTGTAACAGAAGCATCTAAGGCCCAAGACTGAATATAGATGCTTGTTGCTCCTCAACCTCAGTAGTTACTCCAATTACCTGTACTTGTCACCAAGTCAGGTTTTGAAGTCATGGTCTAGACTGTAATTTCAGGGGGATTTCTGAGTGTGGGGTTTTGTTTTCTTTTGTTTGTTTGAATTTTTGTTTTCTCCTTTCTTGCCCTGGTGAATATTTTTAAAATGTTGAAGGATTAGAAAAGGACAGAATAAGTAGAGATCCATTTGGGAAACCCAGCTTTATGGCTTAGGCAGCTCTTAGTAACCCCTGCTAACTGTGACAATCCTGGTTTAAGTAGTTTGGGTAGGAAGCTTTCAGTGATAAAGTACCAGTTGCTGGAGGTCACACCTGAGGGTGGTTTGCCCAAGGGAGCCTGTAAACACTGCTACGAGCAATAGAAGTAATTGTGTCATCTTTTTCTTCTTGGCTTGCAGGACCCCATTACACTGTGCAGCATCTTGCAATAACGTGCAGGTGTGCAAGTTCCTGGTGGAGTCAGGTGCAGCTGTATTTGCTATGACCTACAGCGACATGCAGACAGCTGCCGACAAGTGTGAGGAAATGGAGGAGGGCTACACGCAGTGCTCCCAGTTCTTATATGGTATGTTGATGACAGCTGAGTACTGAAGCTTGTCAGGGACTTGGTATCTCTTGGTATGTTTTCGGATGAGAAGTGGTAAGTTGCATACACTTAGGTTGTATGCCCGTGCCTCAAATTCCTCTGGGAAAGAGAGGTTTTGGCCATCTTACTGTGACAGAATGAGGCCCACTGAGACTAGCTTCATCGGGCCTGTGAAGAACATCTGAGTAACAACATTTTCCTATTTTAATACAACCTTGAAAGGGGTTAAGTATGTGCATCAACAAATACGTTAATATGAGATAATGGTTAGGTGAACTCAAGCACGTAAGTACTTTTACATACAAAAAACCATGGTATAGATCACTTGGTAGGCAGTTCATATGTGCTGCCTTACCGTATTTTAAATGAGAAGTATTTCCTAAGGTGAACTTTAGAACCAGGAAAAATATTGCCGAATTTCTGCCTAAATTGAGGATAATAAGCACTGAATTTGACTTTCTGCTGTTTTTCTTTTCTTACATTAAAAAAAAAGATTCCCATATTAAATTTAGGTTTTATTCAAGGTTACAGGGAAACTTCTTTTTATTGGAGAGAGTGAATGAGTATGATGATGTCAGTGAGGTTTTAGATCACTTTTCTGTGTGTTCTGTATGTAGTTCTTGTGTCTTCCCCCCACCTTGTCACTCACCAGCTAGAGTATCATCTGTAAGTAAGAGGTTAGAGTAACAGCAGTGAAAATACCAGCTTTTTGTTTTTGTGTAACGTGAGAAGTCCGAGTTTGTGTAAGCTGCTCAGTGTATTTCAAAACAGCCCAAGCCATCCTCACGTGGCTTGGTGCCAAATACACAGTTTTCCCTATAAAAGGAAGAAGCTTATCTAACTAGCAGCAAAATCTGTGTGTTAAACAAAAATACAGTAACTATGTATCCAGATTCCAATGGGTACTCATCAACAGTAAATGCCCAAGGAAGGTTACAGGACTAAATTAAAAATTGTAACACTTTCCCAATATTTCATACTGGTTTAAACTCTGACATGAGTTAAGAGAGAGTGTCTTTGTGCTCAGTAGGCCTTGAGATACTTCGTTTGTGATTTCTTCTAATTCTCAAATTCAGGTTAAGAGCTCACAAAATCTTGTGGGAAGGTGATCTATGGCTTTATTATATATAGCATGAAAAAGCACATTCTTTTTGTCTGGAGTTTTTTGTTCATACCATCTGGCGATCTCACATAATAGTTGGTTGTGTTTTTTTTTAATACTTATTTTGTTCTTTTTATTATGAGGTACTTTTCAGTGGGTCCTCAAAGGAACCTAAGGCTCTGCCTCACTGATAGCTTTTCCAGACTGAAACCACTAAATCTAAGATATTTGTTAATGCTTTGGCTCTTGAAGTGTCAAATTCCCATATTGTTTTATTAGGACTTAATCCTATTGTGAAGACTTTCTGGTTGCATATAGGTATGGTAAGAAATTCATATGCTGGCTAGATCTGGTGCTATCAAGGAAGTTTGGGGATGGGTATCTGTTTCAAGAACAGATACTGCATTAAAACCTGGCCCTCTAAACTTGCCAGTAAATGGAGAAACTTTGGTATGCTTCACTGATACACCTAATCACTTCTTGTTGTAAAGAACACACTTCTGAAAATCAAGTACAGATAGATACAAATAAAACTGCTAGTTCTTTGTCATTTATTAAATGACAACTTGGATACTGTTTATCTATGTAATTTTTGTGTTGTTTTTTTTTATTTTATTTATTTATTTTTTTTTTTAAAGATTCTGTACCTGTACTGTCTTTAAGAGCACGTTTACATTGCTACCCTGGTACAACTTTTAAAACTCTTCTTCAGAAGACTACATCTGTGATTTTTTTTCATATGCTTTGATTTTCAGTGCTCAGCCCTACCTTACACATGATTCTGCCAAACCTTGAGTTGTATCAGACACAAAACAAGGGAAACGTTTCTCTGAGCAGAACTGAGCATAAAGTGGAAGTGATTTAATTTTGCATGATTAGCTAGTATTAGCAGAAACGAAGAACTTTCAATTGAACAAATACTTTCTTTATCAGGCATCAGCAAGAATCTGTACAAAAGGTTGTGTTAAGTAAATGAGACAAAGGGAAATGACAGGTTTTGTGATACTATGTACAATGTACTTTGCTCCTGCCAATACCAAACAAACAAAACCCCACAGGATCGATTCACTATTTTAAAATGGAATAATCAGCTAAAAGGATTTTATATAATAGCTGATTAAAATACCTTTTTCCATGTTCTGCTTATAAGCTGATGAGTGTGTACAGAGAATAATTTTTCACCTTTGTCTACAGCTGGAAAATGAGAAAATTCTAAAAAAGACATCTGTAGTGGGCATGCACGTTACTCTGAAATACCTTGGTCTAGCAGCAATTTAACAGACTTGTGTTTCTGATGTCAGAAAACTTGTCTTTTTTTCTGCCAAAATAGTGGCAGAAAAGAACTGGCGAGATAAGTGTTTGACTTAACCAAAAGCAGGCACATCTTTCAGGCATAGGTCTGAGATGCAACTTGTTTTAAACTTTAAAAATAAAAATGACACTGGCAGAATTGACACCCAAGAAGCAAAATGAAAATGGTGGTCAGCATATGCAGGTATTGCTGTCTCTGACAGAAAGATGACTGATAGAACTAGAGCACAGACTGATAGAGCACAGACAAGTGTATCTTGCTCATCACTTACATATAGGAAATGTGAACTGATAACAACAGGGAGCTAAGTGTGATGGGTGTTGAGGTATTTTTTCATGGCCTGCTGTCCAATAATAGTACAGCAGTCTTTCCAACTGTCTTGTTTTTATATTGAGCTGTTGTGTTTTCACCATTTTGCAGGAGTCCAGGAGAAAATGGGAATAATGAACAAAGGAGTGATTTATGGACTGTGGGACTATGAGGCTCAGAATGATGATGAGCTCTCAATGAAAGAAGGAGACTGCATGACAATCCTGCGCCGGGAAGATGAAGATGAAATTGAGTGGTGGTGGGCACGGCTGAATGACAAGGAAGGCTATGTTCCCCGCAACCTGCTTGGGGTGAGTGCTTGGCATTTCTGGAGTCATAAAAAGAAAAAGCACTAGGTGGAGTATTCACTGGATTCTTCTCTAGGTTAGGTGCAGTTTCTAAAGTTCAAAGACAGAAGTTGAAGTTCTCCACTTATTCAGTGGAAGGAGATGAATACCTTGGGAGAATAGATTAACACCCTTCATTTAGAAACCTAACAGATGATATTAAGAGGTGCATAAGGGGACATGTATCATCACCCTGTTACCCATATCAGATTGTAATACTAACCTTGTCTCACCATCTCAGGAAAAAAAAGAACTTTTTATCTGAATATGATGTGTGCATAAGGTTTTGTTGAGTATGCGAAACAGGTTTCCTCACTTTTCAGAAGTGATACATGCGCACAAAGGACCTTCAGCACTGCAACTTGTATTAAGAATGAGTTTTGAGTCCACCCGTCTGTTTTCAGGGTGCATCTTGTGCTGTGAGATAGAATTTTGCAGTGCGTTTCTTTTAAATCTCTCTGTGAAACTATGGTTCTTTTCTCTAGTGTTGAAAAAGTAATCAGATTGTCAAATACAGATCACAGTCAGGGTTTTGTCCCAAATAATAATTTTGTATGGCAAAAGTCTTGTGTTAGTGGCCTTTCCTTTCCTCATTGCTTTCTGTGCTACCTTTTTTTTAATAACAGTGTACAGATAATAGGTATTTGCAGTTATCTCCCCATGTATTTTCTTGTGGTGCTAGAAAACAGCAGCGGATGTACATGTATAAAAATTCCATTAAGATTTTTTTTGACGTATCCACTAGCCCTGCTGCAGGAGGTGAGAGGTTCTGCTGATGCTAAGGATTAACTACCGTGAATTTCAGCTGATTGATGTATGATGCTTGAAGGAGGTTGAACCTCTCCTCATGCAGATAATTTGTACTCCTAAAAGGATTAGATTTCGCAGGGCTATTCTATTTAATGCAAAATCAGTTTTTGTTCCTGTATCACTTTCAGGTCACACCCACAATGTACGCTTAAATTCTCCCTGGCGTAGTACTTCTGCTTAGTTTTTCATGTAAATGTAAACATTTCTAAACTGAGAGCAGTCCACAGCCCTGCATAATAAGGTCAGAAACACAAGCTTCTTCCTTTTTTTTTTTTTTTCTGCCCCAGGGTAAATTGTGCATATGCAGCTCCTTCATGAACTGGTGCACTCAGCTTTGAGTGCAGGTGTGCATGGAGTGCGTAAGGCGCCCCTGTGCTTCTGTAATGCAAAGCACAAAGCAGCAGAGCTCACACTGGGGATCACTTCTCCTTCCTTGCACAACACAATCCCAACAGGACCTTTGGGAGTACTGCCCAAACCTAGCGTTAATTGTTATGCTCCTGCGTCTGTTCAGTTGTTCTACCTAAGTATTTGATGGTTAGTCTCAAATATAGCTACTGGACTCTTCCTGTTGCACTAGGAAAAGAGGAAAACCTGTTCAGCCTAGAGAAAAATGTTTGGTAGTTCACTATATTCTTATATTAAGCTGTACTTTTATCACAGCTTTTTTTTTTTTTTTAATCCTTTTGCAGTTAGGTGCATAGAAGAAAAACAAGGATGAATTAATCTGCCTCTGTACTCTGCCCTTAGTGACTCACTAGCTCCCTAAACTGTGCAAGAGCTCTAAAACTAAATGCAAATAGGAAAATACTGTCAGAATACTAAATTCTCAATACTAAATGAAGTCTTTTGAAGACTGTTGGGTGTTATGCTACTTTAACTTACTGACTCCATCTCTGAAGTCGGTCTCTGAACTGGCTGAGATAAGTCTTCGCTGGGTGAAGTTGTTGGTCTTCTGTTAATCGTCAGTAGCTGACTAGGAGAAAGAAAGCTGAATTCTGGTTGTATAGGGAAGAGGGTATCTTTAAGGAGAACTTTACCTGAAAAGCAGCAAGATGTAATGTAGACACTTATCACAACTTAGAGCATGGAGGATGCATCCTTCCTAACTGTATGAAGCTCATCCTTCTATTTTTGTATGCCAGTAGCTATGCTTTACAGAGCAGGAATTGTTCCCAAAGCCCTTTGCAACTGAGATGTAAGAGCTTCCCCAGCACCTGAGACTGCTGTGTGCTGTGTCAAGCCATCTTCCATCTATCACCATCCTGCAGCTGAAGCTGGGGCAGCCTCCATACCTCTGTGTGTGCAGCCAGAACATGTAAATGGCACATAGCCCAAGGGCCACAGCGTGGCAGATAGTGATTTACAGCCAGGCAGCAAAGTGAATCCAACTGGCCACCCACTAAAGCATGGCCTCTACATTTCCAGGGGCTGTATGCAGACAGGTGTGTCCAGCTTGCCCAAAGCTGTAGCTCTGTAGAAGCTGATATGCACCGAGAGAGAGAAAACAAAACGCTTTAATACCTATTTCCATTTATAGAGCAGGAAGAAGTCCCATAGTTGATTGAATACAAAAGTGTCTTACCTTCCAAAGGCACACACTTTTCCTAGGCCACCCATCTGTGCAGAGGAGGGCTCTGACATGTATGTACTTTTCAGTGCTTTCATTTGTACTGACAAGATAAGTACTTCTCATGCTTGCCCAAGAACGCTGAATTTACTTTCATTAAGTGCTCTCGGTGTTTTTTATAAGTATGCTTTTGCCACTAAAGATTATAGTATAGAAGTGTATCGCCAAAGAGAGGTTTAAAAAAAGTAATCTTTTTAAGTACTAAAATTTTATCTCATTTCTGTTTTGCCCTCAGCTGTATCCAAGGATTAAGCCTAGACAAAGAAGCTTGGCATGAAATAGTACAGAAGCCAGATTCTTGAAGTACTAATCATGGATGACTTACAAAGAAAAAATTCATTTTGTGTTGGCTCCAGTATCATGAGACTTATTTCAATGACAATGTAATTTGAAAGCTATGAAGAATGTGCTTGGAAAACAAATGAAGGATTGATACATTAGCAAATGGATGAGGGCATTCTACAAGCTGAAATAATGCTTTACAAGCAAATGAAATTCTTCTGCCTTTGGCCTAAGCAAACCTAATGTTCAAGTACCCACTCTGATTTCTTCAAACATGGCAGAAAAGAATTTCACATTTTTCTGCATTAAATACAAGGATCCTTTCAGTTTACTGTTGGAGGAATCGTCATAAGACAGACAACCAACTTTGTCCGAATCTATCCTGAGGCTTTTTTCCAGATGGGAGAAATGGAAGTACGTGCACAGCACCCAAATGCTTATTGCTGGAAGCAGAACATTTGCTAAAGAAGCTAAGATTGAAGTGCATCTGAATAGTGAAAAACATGACCTATCCATTAAGCAATAACTTTTAAAATACTGTAGTATCTTAGTAATTCCATGTATTCAAAATATTATAACAATGTAGTTTTAGATTCCTCTTTTTACAGAGACTCATGTATTTATTACTTTTTTTACTTTTAAAACTAAATGTAGAAGTTTTCTGTAGTCCTTGACAACTTACTTGTTTTTATTTTACTGTGATACCATTAAACTTTTGACTCCTCTTAAACTTTAACTGTGTGTTTTCCTGTCAAGTTTTTATTAGACCATCTGAAGCTGTTAACAATGTCATACTGCTGTTCTACGTTATGCTAACATTTGACAACTTTCTGTATTAAATTGAACCCCTGCTCTCCCATTCATTAAAACAGTCTTTCTTCATTTAAAATTAAGCCATAGCTGATACTTGCATATAACCATTGTTAACCTTAGCTTCTAAAGGACCTTCTTTTTTTTTTTAAGTAAAACAAAACAAAAACAAACATGGTACAAGTATTTTCTAAATGCAAAAAAAAAAACCAACAACAATGTTTATAGCTATCTATTCAGAATTAACCATTTCTTAATTAGTATTATGTAATATAGATAATGAAATCTTTCCTTAAAGGGAAGGAATTTACCTTCAAGCTTGTGTTTTCTCAAGAGGTAAGTCTTTACTACTTTCTGAAACGGTGCCCCTCAAGTGGATGAAGTTACATCAGCTGTAGTGAGAACTCTTCATAATTTCAATAGGTCAGGAATGGGGTATATATGAGTGGTAATCTTTCTTGGAAACTTTTTTTTTGAGCATTGACCTTTTGTGCACTGATCACGTGTGAGGCTAACACTGCATTAACTGATATACATTCAGTGTCTGTTAGTGCCTCATCAGCTCTGGAATGATGTTTTTCCCTCTTAAAAGGAAACTTTCTGTCCTGGACAACTGAAGCTCTGCGTATGCTCTGTAAACCTCTCAAAGGAAAACGCTTATTTTTCAGAAGGAATAATGGTCTTGCAAACCTTATTTCCACTGTTATCTTTTTATTTAAGTATTTCCATGTATTTCAGAATAAGATAAATAAGATAGAGGAACTCAAAACCTGAGAGCACGTGCTTTATCTTGCAAGAATCTGGTTGCCAATAGCCTCCTGCTGCAGGGACATAAGGGGTCAGGATGCAAAGACTTGTCTTCAGTTTGTTAAAATGTGTACTTGTTAGTCAAATCCTTCAAAGACTATTTAACCCAAATAATGCTAGAGAACCCAGATATTATCCAGCCATCTGTGTGCTGAGCTAATGCAACACCATCCCTTTTCTACTGTCAGATAGGCGGGACCTTGTGGTGCTGCTATGCAAAAAGCACTTACTCCACCAGCCCGTTAGTCTGAGCTTTCTTCCAGAATTCATGTAAAACATCTTAAATATAATCTTTATTATTAGCAAAGCAGTATTTTCAAAAGGTACACTGAGAATTTATACTGGATTAAAGCTGTACAGAGGATATACAGTAGCAAATAAAGACTGTTAAGCCTATAAAATGAGGTTGCAGATTCTTCTGCTGTTGCACTAGCCCTTTCTTCCTTCTAATGATATGCAAAATTCCTATTTGTAAGTTAAGGCACATTCACTTTGGGATTTTTTTTTTGCGTTGTATGTCGCTTGATTATCTTCAACTGATCTTTTTGAAGCATCTTGGGCTGATGGCAGTAGCTCAAATGACAGTGAAGCACAGCCACTATGAGAGAGAAAAATTAGCTGAGGTTAAGTTAAAAAGCAAAACAAAAAAAAACTGTAGCAAGTGTGCATGTTTCCACCTCTAGAATGATGAGGACAGTCTTAAGTCAGAGAATCATAGATACACTTCTTGAAATTGGGCAGGCTCCCTGGGGATCCTGCTCCAGTGCCCAACCGCCCTTTCAGTGAAGTACCTTTTCATAACATCCAGCCTGAGCCTCCCCTGCCATAGCTTCATACTGTCATCATTAAGAAGTGTGCCTGCCCTTCTGCTCACCCTCTTGAGGAAGCTGTTGGCCACAATGGGGTCTTCTCTCCTCTAGTCCCGCAGAACCCCAATAGTGATGGGCTACCAGCCTGGTATAACCCCATTTACTATAACGTTTTGAGCCCAACCCATCACATCAGCCACTTGTTCACCTGTTGTATTATGTATGTGTTTATCTGGCTGTATGCCAAGATGGGTGACCTTGTCATAAAAGGAATTTAAGTTTGTTAACTAGGAGTTTCCCTTAGGGAACCCATGTTGGCTGTGACCAATGACAAAATCATATGCATCCAGCTGGAGCAGCAAAATCTTGCACAAGTTTGGGGTTGGTGTTGAAGACAACAGAGGCAAAGAAGGTACTAAACTTCTCTGCTTTGCTATGCCCTTCCTGTGAGGTGAGCATCCGCATCAAGTAATGAACTAATGTTATCTCTGGTCCTCCTTTTGCTGTTAATATATTTAAAACTCACCCTTTTTATTGACCCTCATAGAACTGGCCAGCTTCAACTAACTGAACTTTGGCCACACAAATTTTCCCCCTACAATGGCAATCAGAATCTCTGTAGTCCTCCCATGTTGCGCAACCTCAGTTCCAGGGGCCTCACACTTTTTTTTCCTGCCTAAGCACTAGAAGAATCCTGTTCAGCCAAACTGACCTAATAATAAGTATTATCGCAGGAGTAATTTTAGGATATTGCCTGAATGATTTGATTATATATCTCAGTTAAGGCAGAGGAATTTTGGAATGATGTGCACATTCCTCATTTAGGTCCAGAAATAAGTTAGGTTCAGGTAATAAGCAAGTCAAACACATGCAGTAGGGCAGTTTTCTCCCAGCACAGTCCTCTGCAGGTCACACATAGTGAAGAAAGCATATGTGGTCAACACCATGAATCACTATCGTGCCTACATTTTTACTGTGTTACTGACAGAAAAGGCAAGGAAGAGAAGTGCCTAAGTTTCAGCCAAAATTACTTCCAGTAAATCATGAGTGACTTCTGGTTAAAATAACCCATCCTGAATATGATATGATGTAGGTACGGTTTAAAAAAGGCAAATATTTCTTCAGGCTGCTCATAAATACACAAGCTACATAAATCCATCATACGTTTGAACACATAACCAACCATAACTAGTCAGAATAGAGCAAAACAGTCTCTACTGTTAATCCCCACCACAAAAATAAGAACATTTTAGAGCTAAATGAACTTACAGTCACGAGGTTCAGTTCTATTGTTCCAGTTTTCTCAGTATCCAATTTTCTAAACATTTCTGTGGTAGTAGAGAGAGGTGACAGACAAGAATGAATACAGGAACAATAACTGGAAAGATTTTCTCTTCCCTGTGAAGAATTTTTTCCCAGATTACAAGTTTATGACAATAATCTACAACCCAAGCCAGAGAAGGCCACTAAGTCATCTCACTTCAGACAGAAGTATTATAACTACAAGACAGTGTACGTGAACTCCCTGCCAAACAGGCAAAAAAAGACTGAATGTTTTTCATGGTTCAGTCTGTAATATTAACGCTATTTGTCAATATAAAGCTGTTAAGAAGCATATTTATATTTTTAAATCTGTGTTTAGTTGTGTGCATGGAAAACTGGCCCTGATTCTGCTGCCTGGCCTAAAATACTGATGCCCGGTTCTAGAAGTAGTATGTGGGATGGGCTGCAGGACTTGTATCTCAGCTTTGAAGATGCCTTGGTTCCAGTACAAAGTTTGCTGCATAAAATTGCCTCGACTTGAAAATGCAAAGCAACAAAGTCTGTTTAGTTATTAAACCTGTACGCACTGAACAAGGTTTCCAGCCGAATCAAACACCGGACAAAGTTATCAAAGTCAATAATGAGATCTTCATCAGCAAAACGAGCCACAATGATTTGATGTAACTGGCAGTTCAACTTGAAACCTAAAATGGAATGACAAGAATTTAAAACAAAACAAACAAATGTAAACAACCAGGAAAAAACAAACATTTATACACTGCCAGAAATTCATTGAGCTACTCTGCGTTAAACTCTCAAATTCTGAAGAGTATCTACTCCATTTTGGAAACCACCAACAACCTCTTCTGCACTTGGAGCAATATGTGAGCATGTCACGTATGCTCTTCCTGTGCTGTGTGCTCCCCAATTTGCAGTGGGGAACTGACTCTTCCAGCTCTGTGAGCATCACCCCTTTGTCTAGCCACTTCCTCTCCCTAGGTCATAGTATGCCTGGCTAAGCATCTAGATTAAATGAAGGCCTTTCAGGTCTGAGAACACAAGATTTTTCAGTTCACAATTGATATAAGAGACCAGTGAGCATCTGTCAATGCAGCTTGAAACTGATGTAAACCTTGAAGAGACACAGCAATATGGTTATATGGATCATGACAACATGATCTTCACGGTCCCCTCCAACCTGATCCATTCCATGATTCCACGAATACAAATACCTGCTGCTTCCAGCGCTCTCCTCATCTCATACGAATTCATGGTACCAGATCTATCCACATCAATTTCCCTGTAAATTTTCTGCAGGACACAAAATGCAAAGTCAAATGTTGTCAACAATTCAGAATGTGTTCTGGCTTTAGTCAGAGGTCTGAAGGCAAAGCTGACATAGCCATGGGCACTGAGGGCTAAAGCCTTGGGGACTGAGGACACACGATGCATGGTGGGAGGTGAGTTGTGAACCTACCCAACAGTGTCCCTGCCTTGGGAGCTGTGACTGCCACCCAGCTTCTGGCCTCAAGCAGACAGCGGGCTACCAAGCAAAACACCCAAAGAAAACTCAGTTTTTATTTCCTACTGCTTTATGTTGCGGTGGACTCTGGGGGGTTTTTGGTTGCACTTTTGGTTATGCTAGGTAATCGACTTGGTCAATTAGTAGGACCGATGTGGAAGTTAAATAACTCGGGGTTTACTATATACATTTAACTGCAGTTCTTGTTTCCTTTTCAGTTCTGCCCTGGTCCTCTGAAACTAACATCACTAGCAGGGGAGAGGCTTCGTCTCTCTCAGACTGAAACACATTTACTGACTCTTTGATGGAGTAAAACACAGTTTGCAGTGACCATACACAAAGGTGCAGCATACAGAAACTCAGTTAAACTCTCTTATACCTATATATTGTACGAGACAAAGCAATCTATAACCACCTATACATTTTGTTGTATGTTCGCCCCAGAAAGTTGTGTCTTACCTGATATTTCTGAATCTTTGTCCAGAGTGTGTGGAACTCCTTCAGTCCCAGTTTTCCACTCCCATCATTCTTGTTTGAGTCAAGGTAATCTCTTTGGAAGGAAGGAAAAGGATTTTCCCTCTCTGTGCTGGGTTTATTTACATGGACACATGACAATTTAAAAAAAACTGCAATTAAGAAAAGAATTCAAGTCCTCTCTGAAGTGTGCATTTTTTGTTTGTTTGCTTTGTTTGAACAAGCTCATCCTGTAACTACACAGCTGTTCTCCAATGCTTCTAGTCTTTCTAAATCAATACGGTGACTGATTCATTTAAACTATGATCCATTCAAAAGCCCTTCCTACTCCTCCTCTGGCAGTTTTCTATCTTTTCAATACACATATAAAGCAGCAGAGATGATGCCATTTTGCTCTGCATAGTTGGCCAACATCTGCAGTTGTAGGTGCATGACTTGTAAGTCTGGATTATAAAAAGGAAAAGCCACAATCAAGCCTTCTATTTTGAGATTTCTTGCACAAACAGCTAACAAAAGAACTTGGGCACTCATTGATTCTCTCCCTAAAACCACTGAGGAGTCCCTACTGACTGCTGTTATTTTACAGTAAATTATAGCAGGGCATCATTTTGTTTTGGTAATTTTCCTTTTTTTTTCCTGAGTACACAGTTCAACTCCCACTGCTCAGAGAAGCTGGACACAACTATTCTTAGGCTTGAGACCTTCATCCTACACTTTTGCACTTATTCTTAGATGTAGAAGCTCCTAAAAGCCAGCATAGTCTCTGGCTCCTGGTATTTGTTTGCCTCATTCTCAACTTGCCAGGTCCTTTTGATGTTATAATGCCCTTACCAACCCCAGCCAGATAAAAAAAAAAGCAGTTAAGTGCATGTTCAAACTCTGTCAGCACCACGCTGAAAGCCAGTGCCTTTTCCCAGCACAAACTCTGTCACCAGATAAGACATAACATTCAACAGCCGGGAAGACTTCAAAGCAGATGGCCCTCTCTGGAAATGGACTTTCCCCACCACCCAAAAGGATTCACTTGCCATGGTCAGCAGCTAAAACAAAGGGCTACCATTTTTATTTGGGGGAACCAGGGGAAAAATAGCTTTGTTGCCTCAGGAGGCACTGATCATTAGTATGGACCTGCTGCTGCGAAGGCAGCAGCTCACCTACTTCAGGCAGAAAAACAGCATCTAGGAACAGCCTTAAAGGATACATCTAACATGTCAACCATTATTTTGCATGTCTCGATACTAAAGCCATCAGATTTAATATCTTGGCCTGTAAAGAAAGAGCAAGAGACAGGATTATTGTTTCTTTTGTTTCTTCTTCCCTTTTTTTTCCCCTCCCCCTTATGCAGAGGCATAGACGGACTCTGCAACTACACAAACTGGGATGCTAACTACAGTCACTGAGGCACTAGCAGCAGGAGGTGCCCTTGTGGCCATCACTCCACAGTGCTCTCGGCAGGATTCTGCTAGGATGTAGATTGCACCGGCTGGTTTGTCCGGTAGCCTGAGTGCCAACTACCATGCAATGTTTCACATCTGATTTGAATCCTGCATGATTCAATACCAAGTACCAGCAATAGCATCCCTTGACTACTATCAAGCTCTAATCATATAATCATCTAGGTAGGAAAAGACCTTCAAGATCCTCAGGTCCAACTATCAGCTTGACCTACCAAGTCCCATCACTTAATCAGTCCACCTTGCTGGCAGTCAGTTCCCTGTAGCAGGCACTAGGATAAAAGGCACCCATATGCACCAGGTGCCCAAACACACCCCACTGAAGTGCAACAGCTCAGGCACAGTCCAAATTTCTCTGCAACCCCCTGAAGGAGCAGAACATGTGGCCTTGGCCATACAGACAATCTCTGCTCACGTGGTGCTCTCATGGCCACAGCAGGGGCCTACTGGTATCCAGCTGAAGTCACTGCTGGAGCAAGGTACTTACGTTTAGCCATGATTTTATTCAAGATATTGCGCAGCTCGAAGGCAGAGATCTCCGCATCCTGTGGAAAAGAAGAAAAGAAGCCTTCACAAGGAGCTGTGGACACCATCTCGTAAGCACCCCACATCTTTGGGCTTGCTGGTTGAGATTAGCATCTCTTGGACTTTCTGTCAGTAACGTGGGTCTACCTTTACCTCCCATGACACTCCCCTGCACCACGTGCACCGGACAGTTTGTACCCCACTGGCCCTGAAGTGGCTGAGAGCTGTTCCTCTTACCCACTCAGCTGTGCCACCAGTAAGTCTTAACAAAATACTCACACTTCCTGCTAGCTGCCCAAAAAGCTTTTTGAAGTTAGGTTCAATGTCATCTTCACTGACCTCAGTCTAGAAGAGAAAGACAAACGCAGAATATGGAAAGGAGGAACTTTTCTGCCTGAGAAGGACTAGACGCATTTCCTTGCCCCCAGTAAAACACCCTCTAAATGGAAAAGTTGAAGGTATGGAATGCATTTACTTTGATTTTAATAAAAAAAAAAATGTAGGGGTTCTTTAGAATGTTGGTGTTGCAAACACTGCAGGAACTAAGAACTTTTGCAATGGCTTTCTTTAAAAAAAAAATTAAAAATTACAACTAAATACAGAACTTTATTGTTGCTGCAACTACTGTTGGACTAGCTGCCCTCATTTTAAGAAGAGATTGCAAAATTTAAGCTCTCATTAAAAAAAGAAATGCTATAGACATACAGAGACACATTACTAGGCAAGACATTCTCAGTCCTGGCAAGACTGAAAAAACGGTGATTAAATTCTTATTCATGGAAACAAAATCCCATGCAAAAGCACACCTAAGGCTAAAGGTCTGTGCTCCCAGATACCCTGAGAGCAAAGGGAATTTTCTGTGGCCTCAGTTATGTCTGCAGACAGCACCTGATCCTGGGCAACTGGAAGGTCCAAGTTCACCACCACTGAAAAAGGGACAATGTTTGTTTCCATTATTGCCTGTGACTCTTTTTTTTTTTTTGGACATTGAACTATGCATATCCAAAGATTTACTTCCAAAGTGGGATAACAGTTCTTGAAAATGCCTGCAAAAAAATGTCACCTGACTGAGCTGTGCAAGGAATAGGACAGTCCATACCCATTATTTATGGCAAAGATATCTCAATTTAAAATATTTAAGACATACCTCTTCAAAATTGGCCTCAATTTCATCATCTATAACCCTAGAAAGATAAAGAAATTGATATTAAAAACAAAAAAAAAATCACATTTCTGATACCTTTGCTTCAATATTTAAATTCTTTTAATTAAGGTAATAACAATGCATGTTCAAAGCTGGAGTGATGAACCACAGACACACAGCTGGCATCCCGTTTTTTTCACTGCTACAGAAAACATGCAAGGAGAGATTACAGAACAGTAGAAAGATTTGTGCTTGCTGGGAAGTTACTATGGAAGATCCCATACCCTTTCCCAGGGCCTCAGCCCACATGCTCTATAGGACAAGACACATCTACAGCTAATGGTGTGCTTTGAACCAGCCCTACTGAAACCCAGTTTAGCGTTATCAAAGATAGCATCTGAGCAAACAATTTGTTTTTTCCAGCATGATTTCAAAGGTGTGAGCTGTTTCTAGTTGCCAGTGTGCTCACAAACAACAGAAAGCACATGTGTTGCTCCCTCTTCCTGGGGCTCTTTTGTTTGTAGCCTGTGCTCTGGGACCCAGCTGGCTACAGTCTACTGACTAAAAGCATCTGCCCAGACAAGAATTACCACACACACACACAGAAAAATCCCATTCCTAGTAAATAATCCAAAGTAAAAAGCTACATACTTTGAGTTCGCATTTTTTTCAGAGAAGACTCGGAGGCAGAAGTCTCCGTTTTTGTTGGGTTCAAAGGTAGATGGCACAATGATATATTCTCCTGCAGGGAGCTTGAACCGGTTCAGCACTTCTCGGAGGTTGATAAAGGTATTGGATTTTTCTCTTGCTTTGTTTGTCAGGAAAAAGTTCTTGCTCAGATGAATATTCGTCTGGCCAGAAAACTTAGGAAAAGCAAAGAAACAGAAAACCCACTGTTTGCATGTATTTGCATTTATAAATGACAAATAAAATAGAGATGACAGTTAGCTAGGTCTGAAAAGAAATATGTCCATTCCTCCAAAGTGAAAGAGAAAAGAGGAAGAGGGTGGGTGTTTCACACCACAACACTCCTGAGCTGTGGGTGCAAACTATCTCATAGATCATCTCATTCCGGCCATGCTTTTATTTGGAGATTGTGAAGACGTTTGGCAAACTTTTCCACAGCACATCTTGAAGGCTGGATGTCTTACGGCTGATGTCTCTCCGAGCCCCAGAGCTGGTGCCACCAGGGTACCACAGCTCTGCTCCACCTGCAAAGTCAGGCTGCCTTCTGGCAGAGAGCCCAGTTATGCAGGTCTCGGAGAATAAAATAAATGCTGCATATTATAAAGGCGTATTTGGAGTGTGACATGCAGAATATGCAGGGTTTTAATATCTGGCTGTCTCAGATCTAGAAGTAAACACTAGCAATGTGCACTGCCCAGAAACCTCCCTCTCCCCTCTGCCCAGATGCAAAGAATGCAAAACCCCTCAAGACCTGTTTGTGGTGATGTTGGGAGAGTCAAGGGACTGTAGTTTTGTTGTTGTTGTTGTTGTTGTTTTTTAATGTAAATCAGGTTTTTGGACCACTATGTTAAGAGCTGAGGAGCTGACAGAATGCTTCTGCAGCATTTAAAAGCACAGCGTTTCCTTTCTAGTGAAACCATGTTTTACATAGCAGCCACTTATGCCACATGCTGTTCCTGTGCCTCAAGGGGGATTTGTGTGCACCCACACAGGTGCAGCAAGCCATTTCCTGAGGTCACCCTGTCATTTTGCTCAACCTCATTCATTCTCTTGGGGAGCAATGGCTCAGAGGTGTCTACAGCCCTGCCTCGTATTGCACAGCTATACCACCCCTCTGTGATCTCAGGAGCATGCTAATAACCACCTGAAGGTACAACCTAAGAGAAAAGAAGAAAGACAGTGCTTAGGGAAATGACAATAAACACCTCTGTGGAACATAAATTTTGTGTCAGGCAGGAACTCTCTGCAAACCAGGAGCACGTGTGGGTCTGGGTTGGGTGAAAACCCATGAAAAAGCATCTTTTGTGAGTTTCTGCTGTACAGAGAGCTCTCACCTCAACCCAGGACATTTTGAAAATGCAATTTGGGCTCAAGTCCACCACCAGAATTAAAGGGCACTAACTTTAGGCTCTGCATAGTCAATATGGTCCTTCAGTGAAGGAGGATCCTCTTAACTGTTTCTTCCCACAAGCCATTCAGCCCCAACTCCGCACCTTGAACACCAATGCACACTACGTACCTCTGGGGGCACCTGCAAGGAGAAAGGAATCGTGTTAGTTGTGTATTGAACAGCAGCTCCAGGGCTACTGCTTTTCATTGCTGGTTACCAGCTACATCCACACAAGGAAAAAAAAAAAAAAAAAAAAAAGAGCTTGAGATTGAAAGTGAGTACTGAGCCCCTGTATTTCTTTGCAGTTTTCTGCTTTCTTACAGGGTCAGGGAACCTATTTCTCCATTAAATCTTATTTGCCTATGGGTACCAGATTCTTTGGCAAACCTTTTCCTAAGCTGGAATAATGAGAAAGCAAGCAATTACACACATCACCTACAGCTACAGAGCAAACCCCAGGCAAGACCATTATTCCTACTTCCAGTGGCAGGTTAAGTGCTGCTTTGTATTTCTGAACAAAATGTCCTGGTTAAGGAGCTACCACAGACACACCGCTGAACCTTTATTCAGCAGAAAGGGTTTTGCAGGTGTTTTGTCTGGTTCTGCTGTTGGGATCACACTTCCCAAGCTGTGCAGGTGTCCCAGCTAGTGTCACATCCCTGTTACAACTGCTCGTCTTCAGGCTCTCTTTAGTGCAGCCTGGCAAACAAAGCTCAAACTGTATTTCAGTACTTTACCGGTGTTTTTAAATTTTATTTTATTTTTAAAATAATTTTTCTGCTCTTCCATCTAGAAGCACAGAAAAACAGGTGGGAAGGGGTCTCTGCATGTCATCTAGTTCAAACCCCTACTCAAATCAAGGCCAATATTGACGTTAGATGGGGCTGGACATTGGCCAGGTTAGATTTGAGCATCTCCAAGAACACAAATTCCATACTCTCTGGGTTCCTGTCCCTGTGCTTGAGCAGTATTTTGGTGGAGGTTAATTTTCTAAACATCTAAGTGGAATCTTCTTTGCGTCTGCTGGTGTCTGACTCAGCCCTGCTGAGTTTGGGTCAAACGCCCATTTTTTTTTTTCCTTTTCCTCCCCGTGCACCTTACTTGCCTCATAAATTGCAAAGCCGATAGTGTGCATGTCCTCTCCCATCTTCCTCTGCTTCCTCCGGTGCTTCTGAATCAGGCCAATGAGGAAAGTGCAGCCCCTCTCAGGATCATCAGGATCCTCATCTTCTTCCTCCAGCTTGATTAAATACTGTGGATTCGTCCAGAAAGTGTCTGGGAAGTAGATTTATGCAAACTGCTCAGAGCCTTGTTTATCAGCACAGCTGCTTTAAAAGATGTCAAAGGACAGGTGCAGCTCTGACTTCCAAATCAGGCTCTGACTAACACTCTCCTCCCAGCCTTGCAACCACAGCTAGACCCTTATCAGGGAGTTATGTCTTCCATGAACTTACACTTTTTGGACATCAGTCCCCACTACCTCACAGCCACATCCACAGTACGCCCCAAACCAGTGAACTCTAAGGACGGGAATTTGCAGCAACAAGGCGGGAGGGATATGTCAGGCATGCAGGGCTGACCATGCCATAAAGCCAGCACCAGGTCAGATCCAGATAGGTCTCTCACTGCTTCACCAGGACTATGGCTTTACCCAGCCCTTTGCACTGGAAGAACAACCACCCGGAGACTGAAGCTCCCAGAGCAAGAACAAGCAGGTGAGCATGCGTTTCTCCAGGAGAGCAGTGATGCCGCACTCTTACTTGGGTAATTCCTGCAGCCCCCTGCAGTAGCTCCTCGCCTCCAGTTCCCATCCAGCTTCAGCAGGCTCCACTTCTTGTACCTGTCACTTGCCAGGGTATCTGGAGTCAAATTGCAGATCTCCAGGCGGGAGTAATGCCTCAAGAAGTCGTTGAACGCCATCCTGTGGGAGGCAATGCCACAGAGAGCATCTCCTTAGCATGGACAGTTTTTCCAGCCAGCCACCTTGTCCATCTTCCCCCTCTCCTGCTGCAATTTAGCACTAAGATTTTGGATGAATTTGCTCACTCATTTTGGAGAGTGTGGTGGGAGAAGGTACTATGTGTGAAAAAAAGGCTTACTTACCAAAACTCCCCATCTTCGTGTCTCCTTGTCAGCCGCTCCCGCACCTCCGGGTCAACACCACTCCAGTTCGGGCAGCTGAAAGACAAACCCACATTAGCTATAGATTAGTAAAGGATAAATCCTAATGTAGCTGACCTGGCACAACAATTACATATTCTCAAGTTTTCAAAAGTTCACCACTGAATTTGGGCTGTTAAAGAAGCAGAAACTACACAAACGCTTGCAGGAATCACTGCAGCTAGCACCAAAGCAGGTATTTGCATGGAGAGTGCTGGACTGGTGGGAGATACAGTGGTGGGTGGGATGCTTCTTTTAAATAGCTCAAAGTGATCATCACAACCAGACGTGACTTTAGGAGGAGTTTTAGATAGGGAGAAAACAGAGGACAGCAGAAACGGGGTCACATCCCCGAAGCCAACACTGATAGGCAGCATGCAAACCTCTGACTCACTTGTCATTCCATTTCCCGGTCCACTCCACTTCCCCCCAGGGATTTCGGATTCTGATCAGCCTTTGGACACTTCCTCTGAAGTTCACCTGAGGGGATCAGAAATGTATGTAGAGTTACCCAGGGACTCAGCACTGTGCTCCCTTCCATCTTTTTAACAGGAATTAAAGGACATGGCAGAGTAAATATTTCAGTGCTACACATGACAACATATATACACAAGCGCACACTCAGCTAGTCCATAGACATAAATCCTGAGTCAAACTGATTTTGAATGAGCACTCAAGCATGTCCAGAGAAGGTTTATAGCATGCACAAATCAAAGCTCAAGTCAACCAAAATATCCATTTTGTGCAGCTAAGGAAATACCTCTTAGAGGATTTAAAGCAGAGGTAACGTAAAGCTGACAAAGACTGGCAAAAAGCACGTGCAAGGGAATATTTCTCAATAATTGGCATTTTTCTATAAACTGCCTGCTCACACTGAAATGTTCCCCCCCAAACCTGAACTGATCAATTACAAGGGACGGGGTACTCAGCGTGGCCCTGGTGCCAGCAGCCACAAGCTCTTTGACCACTCATGCGCCCCGCAGTGCAGCAGTACCTTCTTGCTCTTTGAAGAGGCCCTGGCGTGTTATCTGCTGATCGCTGTGCACACAGAGCCCGGGCCAAACAAAGCTTTATGAGTTTCGATAGGAGCAGCCCTTATTTTTGGCAGCACACAGCACCAATTGGAGGCAGGAGCTGGGGCACTGCTAGAGCTTGAAGCAAAGCAAACAGCAGAGAATAGGCAGAGCACAGAAGTCCAGGGATGGGGCTCCAGTGTCCAAGATGAAGTCTCCTTACAAAGCCTGCAAATATCTCCAAAGGAAAAGCTTGCATAAGTCAGGTCCATTTGTGAATTAAAGTCAAATTCTCTCTTCACTGCTGCTGCTGTGAGAGGAGGACCAAGTACAAGCACACCAACTTGCCTGTTAATGCTGGTCACCCCCACGCAGCACCGTGGCTGCTGACTCACCTCATCTCACTCTGTTTCAGAGACTTCACAAATAAAGACTGAGGTGACCAAAAGTCCTTTACACATATGAAGGGTGCCACAACCTGTCTGCTTTCTTCTGGTTTTGCTCACCTTAACTTCACTGGTCACCTGCTCTTGGATAGGTACCTGCCTTTCAAACACTGTGATCTGCTGAAAGGCACTGCTTGCTATTACTTAAGGGACAACAATAATTCAATTATTGTTATTTTTTGCTTGGCACCTGTCTCACACACCTTGCTGTATATTTAAAGCTGCCCAACGTGTTGAGGCCCACACTGCCACCAGAGGGTAGTGTGCTCTCTGCAGACAGCTTCCCACCTCCCTGCTTACTAGGGATCAGCAGGGAATATATATACATATATAATATACATATATTTGTGTGTGTGAGTCTATGTATTATTTTATATAATATACATATATTATTTTTTTGCTCAAAAAATCCAAGAAGTCAAGTTTGTGTTTTTCCAAAACACACAGATTAACTCGGTATTTCTTCAGAAAGAGACTCAAAAACCTGGTTCTGCAAAAAGGGTGAGACTGGAGAATTTGTGTCTTTGAAGACAAACCTGTTGCTGCTACAGCCCAGGGAGGACTATGCTCAGGGCTTGCTGTGTTTGACCCTGTCAGGGCAGAGCACCTACCTCTTCTGCCCCTGTGACAGAGTATGCGTGTCCCTTCACCAGCTTCTGGGATGTGACTGCCTCCGTTTCAGCCGCGCTGGTGATCTGGAAGAGCAAAAAAACCTCAGCATGCCTGGTGCCAGGGGACTCAATGAGGTGAAACTCTGGCCTCTACAGGAGCTTTCATCTCACTGGGATGTGGCAGGGGTGGTTCAGCTGCCGCACAGAAGCAATGAGAGCAATCCAGAGTGTTGTCAAGGGACCAGCAGGAACACGGGGGATAACCAGTCTGAGGCTGCCATGGTGTCAGCAGGGATCACACCCAGATCCACTAAGACCCAGTGCTTTGCTTCTAGGTCAAAACACCTCCTTCAGCTCCAGAGTGGAATGGGAGGCTCCCTTTCCCTTCCCCAGCATCCTAGGGCCTTCCATGCACAGCAACAAGGGAGAAAGCTGAGCTTTGAATGTCACTCACACCTGAAGGCCCATCACTGTCTCTCCTTTTTGTGACTATTGCAATAATTGTGCAGTCTGGCCTATAAACACTGCAGAGAAAAATCGCTTCTTGCTAGATAGTGACTGCTTGATATCCTGCTCTAGAGCCACTTCAACTTCCATTAAACATGTTTGTAATTCTCCGTCTACCTTTTCAGAAAGCATATGATCTTTAAACAAGCATAGCTTAATGCTTAAACAAGCTTTTTTTGAAAAAAAAAAAAAAAAGGGTGGGATCTAGCAGACATGATTCCTGTGGCCAATTCCTGCCCTACTACTGACCTATGGAGCTTAACTTGTGTTTCCGTGTTTCTCTAACAGACAAGATTTTAGAGGATTTTTCAAAGACTAAAGTCACCAATAATCAGTTTACAATACGTAAAGTGTCAGCGCTCACCAACAAAGTTTACTTCCCGCCACCCCCAACAAGAGATTTGTATCATTCTGGGGCAAAAATCCAGATGTCAGATTCTTCTATAAACGCAGACTAGTAAAACAGGCCTGGAAAGTCCTGTAAAGTCACATGCTGACATTAACGAAGTACTTGTCCTGCTGTGAAGTTTTCTTCTCTTGTGACTTGGATTTAACATAAAAACAGGAAGAAACACTTGAGTTTGCATTATGAATTGATTTCTTGTCAATAGTTTACCTTCCTTTTAGCCATAATGAAAATCTAATTTCCTTTGTGTATGTTGGTTACCATGACAATACTCAAATTCATCTCACTGAGGCTAAAAGTGATGCTCAATTGCTGTAGGCACAGCCAAAGCTCCTCTGCTTATAGTGCAGATTCAGATTTTGGCAACAATTTATTTGACAAAGCCTTTTAAGTGACTGGCAACAGCCCTAGCCTCCCTGCTTGGAGAACATGCCCCAGGTTGTTTTTTTGGAACCTTTTGGTACAATCCGTGCAACAAACAAGCTGTGAGATGGGCTGAGGTTGCTACATCTGAGCACAACCGGAGGAATCATTAGCAGCAGCTTTCTGTCCAAAGCCACTTAGCCTGCAATGACCTGCTGCCAAGAGTCTTTCTTAAGAACAAAGACTTAGATCAGGATCCCTAATGAGCTACCCATATGGTTCTTCAGCGTGAACCTATGAAACAGCAGAAACTTTAGGTCTAAAGGAAGAACAACAGGTGAGGCAATGAGCTTTTACTTAGGAACTAATGAAATCCATGTTTCAACCTGTTCTCTGTTCAACCTTTGACCTGTGTCATGCTCTTGGGTCAAATTCTCCAGGCACATGGGTGAGCAGAGAACTGGTCTTTAAGAGGCAGAGAAGAACGTCCTCTGTGCACCTTCTGCAGATGGAGCACAAGTCCACCTTCCAGCCAACCACTCATATAGCAGCCAAATGTCCAGCAATAAGCCCATTAACTCACATCAATGGAGCAGCCCAGGAGAGAGCCTTTCTCCAGTGCTTTCTGAATGATTTTGAAGAGGTTGGGTGGTGCCTTCTGCAGCTCGTACCATTCTGCAATTCCACCAGTGAAGTCCTCAAAGCCTTCTGTGGTGGTGCCACCAGAGAGAGCCTCATACGATCCGTTGAGCCTGTATGAAAACACGTGCACACACATCAGGTTCTCTATTCTCCTTTTCTCTTGGAGACAGGCATTTACTCATGTGAACTGTCACAGCATTTCTGCTTCCAGCAGCACCATGGCAGCTAAAAATGTGTAGTATCTGCACAGTAGCAGATGCTGTGGTGAAACGGACATGAGGAGTTCTTGAGCAGAGCACAGCAGCCTCCCTTGCCCAAAGATGTCCACCCTGGCCCTTACTCACTTGGCATAGGCCTTCTCCAGCAGCGCGCTCCAGAACTCACTGCCCTCCGCTGAGTGCACGAAGAGCAGCTCCCCGTTCTTGGTGGGCAGCCGGTCATCCACCACAACATCCACCCACTCCCCGTACTGCCAGAACTGGAAGAGAGTGCAAACACCTTGTCACTGTCCCATGTCTGCCAACACAATTTCTTAGAGGAAGAGCAAGCCTCCTGGCAGTA
This sequence comes from Heteronetta atricapilla, assembly GCA_011075105.1. Taxonomy (NCBI): domain Eukaryota; kingdom Metazoa; phylum Chordata; class Aves; order Anseriformes; family Anatidae; genus Heteronetta; species Heteronetta atricapilla. Next base: position 35,059,664 of record CM021733.1, read on the forward strand.
ACTTTGCCAATGTAGTACGTGTCCTAAAAGCTGGATCTGCAAATAGAGGAAATACCCCGGAGAGAGACTCTGCTCCTGTGGCTCTTTGATCAGTGGCCTTTTTCCTTCCATCATTGTCACTCTCCTAGGGTTTCTCTGTTTTTCAGCCTGTCTTTTCAACATTCCTTAAGATGTTGCAGGAGGTGCCCCACACATAGACCCGGCCAACCACAGAGGTTCCTAGCCAACAGCACCTGGGGGAAGACCAGTTTTCCACATACCTGGAAGTGGAAGATTCCTGCATATTCATCCTGGAAGCTTTGGTCGTTGGGAACAACACGGGCCAGAATTTCTTCATTCAGGGTGAGAGATGCTATAGCTGCCAAGAGCCAGCAGTCCCCTGTAAGAAAAAAAAACAGAATTGACAACTCATTATTCAAAATTATTCTCTAACTTATGTACTTTATAGGGATTGATCATTTCAACTAGCATGAGGATCACCATGACTGCTGAGGCGATTGATCCCCGCTCAGAAGGTGAAAAACTGCAGCTGTGATGAGATGATCCCTCCCATCAGTTTACCTCTGAAACTGATCAAGTATATGGACACAAATACATGCCATTTCCAAGCAAATGTGGTATTTCCTCAAAGCCAAAACAAACAAATGAACAGGCAATCAGCACCTGCGCTGGGACTATTCAAAAGAAGAATTAATATTCAATAGAGTACTGACAGGTTAGGAAGCAGCACGGTGAAAAGGCAAAGAGCAGGGCCTGTGGGCGCACACAGGTACTCTGAGATGCAGTTTTTTTCCTGAAAAAAAAAAAAACAGTGTTTTCTCAAGCATAGGCTGCTTTCTTTTCCCTCCTCCATGCTTCATAATTGCTTATTCACTTGCCATCTAGAGATCTACCCTAGGGATGAGCTCCCTTTAAGATCCTTGCCAGTCTCCTACCAAACAGGAGCTCCTTTGATTTTATACACCTCTGGAGGCTCTTGCTAGAGACCTCTTTGTCTAGTCCAACACCCAACTCTGGCGCTGGCCACCAGAGAATCAGGAGAGGTCTGAAGGTAGGCACTGTTTGCCAGTCTTACACACCTCTTCATTCTTCTTGGGATGGAGCCAACATACACCAAGCCTGCAGGCCAGAACCCCAGGGTCCTGGCTGTCTAGACAGTATTTTTCCACACCATCTCTTACAGAGCAGGAGACTGCAACTGTATAAACATTACCTCTATTTTTCTGTAATTATTTTCAGAAACAAACATTATTTTAAAGTGGTTTCCTTTCAGCTCAGCCATGGGCATGACCCTCTTTCCTGCAGCTGCATGAGGGCCTTAGTAGTGACCCTTCACGGCAGTTCTCCTTACAGGGGACGTTACAGGGCTCTGCAAGCAAACTCTTGGATCAAAAGGCAACAGGACTTCAACTGCAGCCCAGACCTGTGCACAGCCTGCCCACACAAAGTGAAGGATTGCCGGTTTTTGTTTGTTTGTTTCAACAAAGGTGTTTTCAGACAAACCTGGCAACACAGTAAGCACTTGGGAGACGATGCCCAGAGAGCTGTTCGGTACCAAGGATCCCTGTTTTTATTAAATCTCTGAAACAGGTTGTGAACTTCAACACCAGAAACAGAGTCCTAGAGACAACTCCCTGCCAGAGAACAGCACTGTGGGGCTCTTGTGTGGCTGAACTGAATTAATTCCTTATTACCTCCGAATTAATACCTTATTGTCTCCTGCCCTTCCTCCTTAACATTTTTTCCTCCCACTGGCACTCATTGCACAGCAAGTCAATTCATTAACCCAGACAAAAAAGTCCTTCTGTCAGCTTACTGAGTTAAATGAGGTTATCACAAGACAACAGCAGGTTATTATGGATTTATAGTAGGAAGGTTACACACCAGAGACGTTGTGGTCACTGGGAGAAGTGGTTGGATATCCTTATATACATGTACACCTGATCAGCAGCCTAAGCACAGCAAAACGCTGCAGGAACAGCTAAAAATTAGGGTGTTTTTAAGACTAACATAATCCTAAAAGAAGAAAGAGAGCTGGGATCTTCATCCTCTCATTTGTGCTGCTGCCCCTCAAGCAGGAACGCACATTCATACCTAGGGAAAGTTAGCAAGCCTCAGTGCAACGTTTAATTTCTAACAAACAGGCTATCTCTAAGCACCCTGAACACTGGGAACATTTGTGAAACATATCAAAAACAAAACAAAACCACAGACTGATAGGTTAACTGGTCCCACCTCAGCACAGATGCCAAATAACCTACCAGTCTCAGAGTTACAAGTCCCTGGATTAAAGTTTATCAGCAGGACTGTATATAGGAGCTAGACAGTCCTAAACTTTATAAGCAGCATCCAGAGTACACCTACACAGCAGAACAAAGATGCTGCTCCTCCTGTTGGGGGTGTCTTTCCTCCCAGCTGCTCAACCTGTATGTAGCATAAACCTGAGTTTTACATACTGCAGAGCTTTGCTTAGCCAGAGACTTCCAGAGCATCTGACATCTGTGTTACTAATCTCAGAAAAATCATGCAGGACCTCTAAGCCCTTAAGCACAATTTAGGAAGAATTTTCATTACTTTCTAGCTGTCCCTCAAGACAGACAGAAGAGAAGGAAACAACACTTTGGTGTAAAGCCTCTCTGTTGAGCTTTACACTGGTTGGTAACAAGAGTCTGGAGTCAGACAATAGATCTTGCCCTGGACAACTCTGGGCAACAGCTTCTTGAGGTTAAAAGGCAAATAGAGTATGTATAAGAAGACTCACCACCCCCCGGTTTCCACACGTAAAAGCGCTCAGCAGTCAGGACATAAGCTCTGCCTTTCCGAACAGACATCACTAAAAGTAGACCTGATAATTCAAAGCCTGAATGAGGACAGATTTTGTGAGAGTACATGGAGTTTTAGCCTGCAGTAAACGAGCCTGAGCAGGGTCTTTACCAAGTAGTCCTAGCAATAAGAACTGGTACTTTGGTATGGCTCTTGAAAGGGCTGTCAGCCAGGCTAGGCTGACCATGGAGAACATAAATGCACAATACAATCGGCAGAACAAAGTTATCAGAAAAGGGAATATTATCAGGCTGTGAGTTTATATTAATGAGAAGTAGGATTTTTTTTTTTCCTTGCTTGCTTTCTGTATGCTGCTGCAGTCAGTATTTTACTTCTTATTTCTATACATTCATCTGTTTATTTACTTAATCTCCAACTATAAACAATCCAAAAAAAAACATTATTGCAAGGCAAGCATACATATTCACAAGATGTTTGGTTTGAAACAGACCATTCTGGAGAGCTAAGAGAGGAAAGGCTTCCCAGTGAAGCATCTGGAGGGGGCAAAGGGAGGACAGCCCATGCAAGAGTGTGGGGTCAAAAGAAAAAACGTACATCCATCCAACCTCAAAAAACACAGTATTTTAAAACGCTCATTGCTATAGCTTAGCAACTACATCAATGGCTGTATGTATTTACATTAACACCCTGGGACTCCAGGAAGTTGTCCGGTTAGAAACAATAGGCTATGGCAACACACTCACAGTACAGTGGTTCCCAGCGTTAGAAAAACACGCATATAGTTTTCTAAATTCATCCTACTGAATTTACTATTTTTCCACGTCTGTTATACATCTGTGTCTAACAGCAACTAAGAGATACTGTGCTCCGTACGTCCCAGTGTTGTGATACCATGGTGACATCCCCTGCAAAGAACAGGGTTAAGGGTGAATAAGCTTCCTCTCTGCAGTGACTTAGGTTTCTTCCCTCTGCTGTAGTGAGTCACCAATCCCATTTGGGCCATTCTTGGCCAAATACCATGATTGACTTCAGACCTGATACTGCAAAACTGATTCCAAAACTGTCTTAAAGAGCTTCTTATAAAAACGAACAAACAAGAACAGAATAAAGGATAACCCAAAGCTGAAAGGGAAGAACTTCGGTGTCTAGAGAAAGTAATGAGCTTACTGGTCTGTGCTAGCAATCCAGGATGCCTTTTCTGTGTCAGAGCATCATCCGGTACTCAACAAAACCAATGAAACAAAACAGTCGGCTGCATCTGGCCCACAGACCAGAGGCTCTTCATTAAAAAAACAAAACTTTATGACTGCTGCTCACTGATAAAACCGTTTGCTTAAATGGCCCGTGCCAAGAAGCCTGTCACAGCAGGGATGGGCACATGTGCTTTGGACACCTGATCTGACCCTTCAATACTCTCAGATGCTCTGAATGGGTTAGCAACAGCTGTAGAACTAACTCCCTGTGAGCATAGGTCTGTTGCTCTGTGGTCAAGCCTTCCATGTGAGAAATAGATTACAGAAGTTTTCTATGAAAAAAGCAGCATAATAACACCAAGTATGAGTTTCTAAGAGAAACTGAAGTCTTCCAGTACAATGTCCTCTGGAATATCCCAAAATGTGATGGGACATCAGTGTCAACACATGAAGTTCAAGCAAATGGAAGCTTAAGCAAATGTCTCAGTACAAATGTGATTGTTGAGTGAAGCAGTGGCAAAAGAAAAATGCATTTGCATGGGACAGCTGTTAGTCTCTGTGTGAAAATCTGTGTGAAAAAGCACAGATTAAACACAAGGTCTTACTAACTCAATGGCTATACAGAGGAAAGATCAATAGCATCTGATTTTTAATCAACAGCTGACACAGAAGACAACTCCTCTGCTTAGATTTATAAGAAGATAGTGAGGTGAGTCACAGCAATAGTTAGTCACGCTGAAAACAGGAAAGCACACACAAACACCAATACCCTCCTATTCAAATATTATTTCAGGAGATAAAGGAATACAAGCTGTGACAGAGTTCATGTTCTTTGGTGGTACAATACAACCTCATGAAAACATCTCACTGGTCAACTATGGCAACAAATGCTTTCTTCAACTTAAAGCAAGGCTCAGATGTTTTTTTTTTTTTTGTTTTTTTTTTTTTTTTTTTCCCTGCAGTACTGCTGCTTGACAGCATCAGACCAGAAAAGCCGGAAGCCTGAAGAAGGCAGAAAGCAATTAAGTGCCTTTGGAAACATGCATCTCTGCAAAACACTAGCTGTTGAAATAGAATGACAATAGACTGCAATTTCAAGTCGAACAGTAACTTAGCTGTAAAGTTTCACAACAAAAAGAGAGGACAGGTATCTAGCATGTGTGCTATGCACTTGGACATGCATTATGCCAAAGCAGTCATCATGTTACCAAGCAGAAAGAGAACGCATGAAGGTGGCTGACAGAAAGCTCATAGCTTGCTCTTCTGACATAGGAATGCCAGTGACATGCTAAGGACCTCAGACACACAAACGGCCTCACCCATGCAACTGGTGATACTGGGGTATGAGGAGAATTGAATTGACAGCCTAAGGTTTTCTTTAATTCTCAGTGCTTTTATGCAAATAGTATCCTACTGTTAAAGCACCAATCTGAATAACTTCTGAAAGAAAACACAAACACAAAACATTAGAAATAAGCTTCCCTGCCCTAGTTTTGTACAATAAAACACAAATAGCTGCAGCAGGACTAGAAGCTAACTAGCCACGACATCCCTAACTTCATGCTGATGAAAAGCAAACAGGCGGACCCGCCAACTCCATTCCTTTGCCACTTGCACCGAGAAAGCACAATGAACGGAACATATTACTCACGTTTCCTCACACTGAGACCAAGAGCTTTCCCTCAGCTGTGCTATCAGTCGAATCCAAAATCCTGAAAGCTCTCCCTGTAATAAACGCTGCTTTTATATCAATAAAACGCTGCCGCACAAACTCAGCAGCAAGCACGGCAGAGAGCTTGCAGGTGGGGCTGGGCATGCATGCCCGTTTCTCCCCAGATAGCCCAGTTTTGTTGTTCCTGAGAGCCGGCAAGCAGCAGGGAGTCCCTTCTTGTAACTTCTTGCCCGCATCCTGCGAGCTGCCGGGTGTGCAGGGCTGCCTGCCCCGCCGCTGCTCTGTGCCTGGGGAGCCGCGCACCACGCCGCAGGCACCGCCGCTCTCCTCTGCAGAGCGCTGCCAGCAGAAATGCTGTTTCGACAGCAAAAGCAGATGCTGAGCCGAGGAGGACAAGCCAAGAGCTGGCAGCAATCAGAAAAGCAACGGAAAACAAGCTTGCATCGTTCCTGCTCGAATCTGAGGGGAAGAAATCGGGTAGGATGCACGAAGACGCACGCAGCACTCGCGCAGAAGACTCGGATTTCTGCATCCCCCTTACCTAGGGCCCCTTGGCAGATGTCCGTCCGCGTGGCTCCGCCGGCTATGAACTGCGGGCTGGAACACAGCTCCTGGGGACGACAGCAAGCCCGGCGTCACCGCACCGGGGGGACCGCGGGGAGCCTCACGCCCCGAGCAGCTCCCGGCACCTACCGTGGGTCTGCGCCACTCCACGCCCCGCGTCTTGGAGGAGCCGGGCCCCAGCTCGCGGTACCCGAGCGCGGCGGGGCCGGCGGGGAAGGACGGGTCCTGGAAGAGGCGCCCGGCCTGCAGGCACTCCTGCCGCAGCGCCCCGAAGCTCTGGCCCAGGTAGGGGACGGCGTGGCCGTGCCGCCCCGCGCCCAGCGCCGCCGCCCGCTCCTTCGCCAGCGCCGCCGCCATGCCCGCCATCGCCCCGCCGCCCGGCCCGGCCCGGCCCGCCCCGCCCTGACCGAGGCCCCGTCACCGCGCGTCACGGGGGGAATCAAACCAAACCCGAGCGGTACTTAAATTATCATCGCTAATGTCGAGGTAGAATCATAACGCGCACACACACACACACCCCTCCGCGCTCTTGTCCCCGTGGAGCCAAGGGAAGGGCGTTTCCCTCTCAGCCGGGCACCTGGCTCACGCGTCGCCGCAGCTGCCTGTCGTTCATAGGAAAATGGACATTTCAGACGGACGTTTCCTGCACGAAAAGCTGGGGAGGGGTTTTCGGCTACGGGGATTCTCGCCTGGGCCGTCGCTCTCCCCAGGAAACGCAAGGAGAAAGCTGTTTGATGAACTGCACCCGCAGCCAGACCTGGGAGCTAACCCCCGCCCGCTGTGGGACCCGGGGCACCCAGCCCAAGCCTGCGTGCTCAGGGAAACACCAAAGGACACGGAAGGACTAATACAGCCCCAGCCCTTTCTTCCTTACATATGTACCCGCCCTGTCATCTTATATCAATGAGTTACAGTCTGCCGTGCTGGCAGTACCCGCAGCGGGTGCTTCTGTTGCTGCCAGCGCTCGTCCATCCCCAGCCCTTTGTGCAGCCTGAGCCACACACAGCTGGTTCTCTACCCGGGCGTCTTCAGCTCAGGGGTGCACTACTGCTGCCTGTAAGTGCTGCTGGCACCAGCATAACACTGCATTCCTCCAAGAGGCAGAGTTCAAACTGTTTGTTTCATGTTTCAGGTCTGACTCACGTCTTAAAAGGCAGAGAGCGCTCCCCAGGCAGCGGTGGAGAGGCTAACAGCACTGGGAGGGTGCACCCACCACCTGCTCTCGGTGGCTGTCTGCCTCCAAAGGACAGGCGCGGCATTGGGTGTAGCATATCCTGAGACCTGTATGCACTGAAGAACTGTTCAGAGCCATTCTAGTGGGCTAAAATTAATGCTATTGGTTGAAAAATGTGTAAAGAATCATAAAATAGCTGGCTGCACCACGTGCTGAGATGTGGGGGGAATTGTTCCTTGAAAAATTGCAAATCAGTTGTTTTTCTTCACTGATGAGATAGGGTTCCTTGATGCACCGAGGGCCACTTTGTCCTCGTGCTTGGTGGCTTTGGACTCCAGTAACTTGATCAAAGCACTGCTAATTACTTCATAAGCTAGAAGGCCACTTAATTAATCAGGAAAAAAAAGAGACAATAGCAACTCACCACCTTATAATTTAACCAACAAGCCAGTTGCATCCTAGTGTGAGGGATCCAGTAACCATAGTGCTGCTCAAAAGGCATTTGGCTCCACACAGTGGCTCAAATCTGTACAGCTGCCACAGATCAGACCAGTGATTTTTCCAGAGCCACAGTAAAAGCAAACTACTGTCAGTTTAAAGCAGTGGTTTTCACTGGCCTACAAAATCAGCTTTGGTTTGTGAACTCTTCTGGCCAGTTTCCAGCAGATGCAGAAGTTTCAGTTAGGTTAAGATTTGTCACATAATAGCTCTTTTTCTTAGTCATCTACTCTGCACCCCTTCGGTGACATTCACAGACCACTCTAGGGTCTGCAGACAGCATGCCCAGTACCTTTGCTTGGACAATGATCAAGCAGATCAGCTGTGTACATGAAACTAATATGGCCTCTCTGTGCAGTCAGTTACCAGAATTTTCTTAGAATCTCTGTAGTGGGACAGGGGCTAAGAAAAAGCCAAAGAGTAGAGAACAGAAGGAAGCAAGGGCAGAAGGAAACAGAGCCAGCAAGAACTCAGCCAGGAGACAATATGAGAGGTACCTGAGATGGTGCAGAGAAGGACATTAGCCACCAAGGCTTGTTAGGGTGGCTGCAAACATTCAGGGACTGTACGATCCCAGGTGGTTTGACGACAGACAAGGACACATAGGTGTAATGCAGAATTTCACTTACTGTATGGGAAGTTGACTGCCAAGTAGTCAACTGAACAGCCTACCCACCAAGTCCTCTGCAACCAGCTATGTTGACAAGTCAACTGCTTCCAGCCTGGCAGCAGGTGTGGATATGTGAGTCCACAGTTAGGGAGAGGGAAGTGTTTCTGAACACTACTTGAGTCAGTCCTTTCATGTTCTATATACCCCCAAAATACACCTATTTTCCTTAAAGAAAGGGGTAATTTCCACTTGTATGTTAGACCAATGTAACAGTCGTAGGCAAGATAGCAGCTCTAATAAATTACCCACTAGCATCTAGCAACTTTAAAAGGAAAAAGAAATCTGACTTTTTCCTTAAGTTCTCAACACACATGCAGCACTTCAAAAGAAAAAGAAAAAAAAAAAAAAAAAAAAAAAACACAAACAAAAAAACCCACAAAACTGACTCTCGTTTTCCAAGTGAAGTGATTTTGGCTGTAGGTGCAGACGCTAACAAGGAGCATCCAGCTCCAGTCACAGCCTGGAGTCCCAGACAGGATGCGCATGCCCTTCCTTCCACATGTCCTCATCCTCATCCATCAGTTGCGAGCAGTTTAGTGCTGCTCCACCTCACAGCCTCCCTCCCTCTTCTCATCTGCCCTCCTGTTTCTCTCTGCCCTATACAGCATACAGGTATTGTGAGGATGGAGGAGAGAATGTGGCCAATGGTCCAGGGAAGGGGCAAACAGGCTATGCACCTGCTGGGCTCCTGCTCTCCTCCCCCAGGAGCACAGTAGGATGAGGGTGGTGTCCCAAAGGAGGAGGCTTGCAGCAGAGATGTTTCACAACAAAGAGAATTGCTTTCTCCTCTGGAGCTAGAGGTTTCTTCATCAGTGCAAGACTGCAGCACCAGCCAAGGGAGCGAGAGGTGGTGGCAAGGCCTGGGTCATCTTGTGAAATGCGCTTCCCAGCTCCCTACAGGGCTGTAACTCCACCAGCCCCTCTGTGTTGTGGAATTTCATGTCTTGGGCAATGACTCTAAAAGAATAACCTTATAGATAAATGTTTAGGCTGTTTCATAGCTCACACTGGTCTGCCTATTAATAGCCACTCCATCTTCAGAGTAAAATGATGCATAGGAGCCCATATATCCAGAACACAAGGACGTGAGCTCTTTAAGTCAAGCTAATCCCTTTTCACAGCGTAAGGTCTACAATACTGCTAAGCTGCTTTAATTCTCATTAGCAGAGTGCTGCAGTGCAAGAAGGCCATGACATTTCCCTCTAATGCACTACAGCAAAAATGTCTAGATCCATTAGATAATTGGCAGTTATTTTCTTCTAAGGATTTCCACAGATACGGAGCAGTTTTGAGTTAATGTAATTTGCAGATTCTTCTTTGAAACCAAGATGATGCCTTGTCCTGGTTCATTCTGTGCTTCCCTATTTCTCTCACCCTCTCGCTATTATCAAGAGAAGGGAGAAGGGTGAAGAAAAGCATGAAGTGATGGACAAAAATATGCAAGTCCCAGAAGTAACACATTAGAATATATATATATTTTTTAAGTCTATTTTTTTTTTCTGGTTCCTATTTCCCCTAGGGGTTAATACCACTCTAGCAGCAATTTTGAGTCATGGAAAACCTAAAACCTTTCCCCCGCTATAGCACAAGTGTTAGTTGCTAAGAGAAGCCAGCTGTACTGTCATCACCTTTTCTTCTTCTTTATATCCTCTAGATGGTGCTTGTGTATCATATGTAGGTCATGCTGCTGCTAATCAAACTTGGAAATGGATTTTAAATTCTACAGATTACTGGGAGAAGTGGTTTGTGGTGGATGTACTGGGTGGCTACCTGGTTCAAGCCTCCATCAGAGAAAACAACTGTCCTCAGCCTCTTCCCAGATGTGAGATACAGAGTGGGAAAAGTCCTGTGGCATATTTTACTGCCATTTCTGAAGATTAAAATTTGATCATATTTGCATCACATCACATTTTAGCGTGCTAGAGGTGCTCTAGGTTTCACACCTTCTGTGCCTACTCAGATCCAGTGGCAACTGGGGTTACATTTGATACGCTGAATGCTCTGTATGTCCAAAACCATACACGGGAAACACGGAATTCTTGACCAAAATGACAATTTAAAAATACCAGAGCACCTTGCTTTTCCTTGTACAACATTGCCAACGCTTACAGCAATCACAGGAAAATGGAAGCTTGTCTCTGGGCCTCAGAAACAGAGGAAATATCAGAGTAAGAATTTGGTGCAGAGGGGAATGAGACAAGTATTCCGCCTCATGATCAGAGAAAGGGGGTAACTCCAAATGGGTCTATTTTTCAGGAAAAAAATCAATTCTGGGAAAAAAACACCCTTTTCAGCCCTTTCTTACTTGACTTTTAATTCTGATTCAATACACAAGCAGACGCAGAAATACTGAAATGTAACAGAAATTAAATTCTGACCACTCTTCTTTACTCAATTTCAACAGCATCTCATTTAGTGTTTAGATACCCAGCATAATTCCCCCAGCCCAGTCTTTCCTACTGGTGCCCACTTGGGACTGACCGAGTCATTTCATTTCCTCTCTCACATTCATGCTCTTCAAATATTTGCAGACAAGTAACTCGGCTAGCCCATGTTTGGACTTCTTATCTCAACAAGTTTCTTGCCTTAAAAATTTGCTCTTCCCTTCCCCACACCTTCTGTTTAAATGTACAAAGAGGTAGTCACCAGCCATGTCCTCCTGCAAACAAGGCACCAGTTTACCCAGCTCCCAGCTGTACAAGCACTGGGCTTTCCTAGGGAAAACTGACCATGGAGTAGGAAAGCAGAGTGCAGCTGTGCTCTGCCCTGCAGAAAGTTGCTCCTGCTTCAGTTCTCTAGCCTACAAACGTTTCAAGCCATCTTAGCAGGGAGGTGTGCACCCATGTGTCAGTGCAAGATGAATGACACAAACAGGAACCACTTCTCTTTAAGGTCCTAAAAGCCTTCCGTACCTTTTGTTGCCAATAAATTCATTCATACAAAAGCTTCACTTTCAGAGTGCCAAAGACTGATTCTGAATAATATAATCTAAGCCAGAAATTAGTTCCTAGTGCTGCTGCTACTCAGTTTTTTAAAACTCACTGGCATCTCCTTAGCCGTGCAGATGACATCCAGCCCTAGGTTTTGTGGTTGTTCTGCCCTCCAGCAGCACAAATACTGGAAGGAAGGAAAGGAGGTTTGAAGCATCCTCAGCTGGGCACTTAAAGACCTGGTCCTCGAGCTTGACATTCAGCAGTTATTTCAATGTGCAAACAGGTGTGCCTGCAAAAACACCATTTTCCCTTGCTCCTTGTTAAAAGCATGCTTTAGAAACGAGCTGGGAGTTCACGAGCTTTTAAGCAAACCACTGAGCAGTCACACAAACCGGTGCCCGTTCCCCCGGCAGCACAGGCTGGCTGCCTGCTTGCCTCAGGTACATATTTGCACTTCTTAAGCCTCCTCCCCTGGGGCAGCCCCAGCTCCACCCCAGCCTGCTACCTCCTTCATCCACTTCCAGAGGAAGCCCTGCCAGGCAGACATGGCCAGGGTGGCAGCGAGGCTGTGCCAAGACAGAGCAGCCCCGGAGGGGCTGGGCTCCTATGGGAAGGCAGTCAGGTACTTGAACCAGGACTATGAGGTCCTGAAGCAGCGGTGCCTTCAGGCTGGCGCTCTCTTCAAGGATGAGGAGTTCCCAGCCTGTCCATCTGTGCTGGGCTACTGCGACCTGGGACCCTACTCCTTCAAGACCCAGGGGATAATCTGGAAGCGCCCCACGGTAAGAGTGCTTTATCATGGCATGCTTGGTTGGTGTCAGGTCCAGTCAACTCACCTGAAAGCATCCACACTAGAACAGTGCTGATGCTGAACGCCTGCTGTTCCTTTATGCTTTGTTTCTTTGTTTTATTCTATCCTGCCTTAACTTTGTGGTTGTAAACAGAAGCAGGGTTGAAAAGGGGGAAAGCAAACAAACAAAACACCCAAATCAGCATTTTCTAAGCCCTCCGTAAAGCAAGGAATCCTATAACTGCCTCTTGGGAATCTGATTTCTCCCTTTTGATCCCAGCTCCTCAGAGTGCAATCCAGGAAGGATGCAAACTCCCTCTGTGTATCCAGGCAGTTGTAACATTACCCACAACACAGTTCTTCTGCTGGGCACCCCTTAAATAAAGTCATCTGCCCCACTTCAATTACCTATAACAGATGAAAAGCAGCTGATTGAAAATGTTATTGCCCAGACACTTACACCTCCTAAATGGCTTTTCATTTAAAATAGTCATTTTCATCAGAAAAAGCAAATGCACTGAATTTTTAAGGCACTTTTTTTTTTTTTTTTTTTTTTTTTTTTTTTTTTAAGCCACAAAATCTGGGCTTCAAAGATTTTTATGCACTTTCATTTTCAGTCATTTGTTTCTGTACATACTTTTCTGTCCATATTTTTTCCCCTTCCGGCAACACCAAGAATAAGTAAGAAAAGGAGGAGGAAGAAAAAAATAACAAAAATAACTTAGCTTCCTCTGATGGGGGATAGGAGGTAGGAGTATACAGGAAAAGCTCACAGCCTATTTTTTTCCCCTACCTAGAAGTTAGAAAAATAAATTTTCTCAGTAACTCCAAGTTTCTGCCCTTGCAAACCCACTTCAACACATCACTGGGTGATTCAGCAACAAGCACTGTGAATGTACCCCTTGATTTTTCCTGTCTTGGGCAAATGGAAACCTCAGAAAACTCACTAACTTCTATTTTGCTTCCCATGCAAGAAAATTGTTGTGTCTGCTGCAGGTGGAGGCCATTACAAACGTAGCATGGCTAGGAATGACTGAGGGCTGAACTCTAGCAAGGTTACAAATCCCAGCCCTTCCAGCTTTCCATCTACAAACAGTGCGTGTGGTTGCAGGCTGGTGGGATTGCTGTTCATGGCCCCCTGCAAAATAAACATCTAAGGTCATCTCCCAGTGGGTTGCAACTGCTTATTTGCAGACAGCAAGTGCCAGATACTCCACGGTTGTCAACTCATCGTGCCATGGTTGTCAACTCATCGTGCAATATAAGAGGAAGAGCTGGTGATACAGTTGCGAGAAAGGTGTATGTGGCACTTGGCAGTGGCTCAGGAGGAACAGGTGCTTAAGTCTGTGGTATGTCATATAATAAGTCATATGCAGCTGACTGCCACCAGGTGCTGTAACAGATCACCAGTCTGGAAGGAGGAAAGAAAGGAGAAATAAAAGGTAAACCTTTCTGAGTGGTAGGTAACCTACTGCTGCCTCCTAGCCAAGACATCTGTGAGGCAGCTGACCAGCTGGATAACCACAGAAGCAAGCAGGATGTTGCTGAGATCATACCTACCATGAAGAGACTCACAGTGTGACACACATGCAAAAAGAAGCCCTGGGTCGTTCCTGCCTCCACAGCCCAGACACATGGGTGTGCTGTGCTCATAGCTGACCACTATTGCTTTCTGCGAGTCCAGGTGGCTGCCTGAGCTGTTCCCAACACGAGACACCAAGTAAAGCTTCCTGGGAACTGACCATTGCTGCCATCTAGAAAGAAACTCATGGGGAATGCCTAGGAGGAAAGGGAGGCTTTTGTCTCCTGAGGACAAAAGTTATGTAAATACTTTCAGGAATGATGAAAGTGATTAATATTTATTGAACCTTAACACAAAAACAATGATCAAGAAGTAGGAGTTTTTTCAGACCAGAAGGGGTAACGCATACTTTGAAAATGTGTCTTTTCAGGAGTTGTGTGCCAACCCTCAGTTTATCATTGGAGGAGCTACTCGAACAGATGTCTGCCAAGGAGAGCTGGGTATGTACAGCACTTATTTTTTTTTTCCTTCTTCCAAAACATGAAGCTTAATTTAAAAATTCCTCGTAGACAGGTGAAGGCTGAGCATCCCAACACCTAGTTCACAGCCCTGAATCAGGCACCCTGGCTGTCCTAGCTGTAGTATGAAAAAAGGCAGACACCCAACGAGGGTGTTCATTTCCCAGCAAGGGGCTTAAACAACCAGTACTGCTGCCTAGGACAGGGTGCATGCAGGTTTTTAAGAGCTGTGTCAAAGCTGGCATTCACCAAACTGTCTCCTGCAGGTAGTAAGCTAGTTGTCCCTGGTGGACTGCAAGACTTCCTTGCTTTTTCAACCTCTTAAGACAGAGCTAGACACTAACCTTATAGCACTTGCCCTGAAGCAAGAAACTTGCCTTCATGCCTGTCCCAGGAAGACAGTCTCCAGAAACTCAAGGGACACTGAGGAAGTTTCACCCTTTAGCCTAGTCATCAAGGATTTTTATGTGGGAGGTAGAACAAGATCCAGCCACAGTTTCACACAAGGAAAATGCACAATCACCAAGAAACAGAGTAGGAACTGGTTTAGTACAGGGGCTGGAGCTATGATGTGCCGTTTCAAGCCAAGCAGGATGGCCCATGAGTTAGGAACATGGACCACATCATAACAAAATAATAATAATAATAAAAAAAATGGAGCACAACAGCTTTGTAATGTCATCCACAACAAGCAAATTTTTCCTAGCCCTTCATGTTGAGTGCTCCTGCTGTTTGTACTGTATTTTGAGTAGAGCTGTGAGCAGAGAAAAGAGCAACCACACACTGTGCAAAAATGCAACAACAAAAAAAGGCAATGCTGCCCAGGTCTGTGAACTGGGGCCTGATGCTGACAAGATATCTCTCAGACAGCTGTCAGCCTCTCCTGGATCCACCATAGCAAAACCATCTTTCTTACCTGTTTTTCTCCAGTACTTGCCATTGTCTAAACAAAGCTCCTATGCAAACAGTTTTTATCCACCTTCTCCCCCTGCCTCCCAAGAGCTGCTGCATTGGCCTCTTTCCTGCCTGCCTCATTGGTAAGATCCAGCTGCAGAAGACAGCAGCAGCACCCTCTCCTGACTGCATACAGAGCCAAAAAGGCTGAAACTCCTGTAATGAGAATTCAATAGATGAGACACAGAGAAATCAGCCTTTCTCCCTTCTGCGTTGCTTACCACAGTGCTCCTGACCTTACTGCTCCTCTATCCCATCTGTTGTGCAAACGAGATTCAAACAATTTCAGCAAGTTATTGACGATAAATAATACCAGTGCTGTTCCTGTAAACACAGCACCATTAAAGCAAATCACCAAGAAATTCCCTGGTGTGTGGGCCTCTATTCTAGCTGCTAAAAATAAGACGCCCAATCTGCTAGCTCCAGGATATTTATTCAGTGGATGCTGGAGCAGAACACAGGGAATCACTTACTATATTTTAGGAGAGAGTTGTTCAGATAAGTAATAAAAGGGACATTTCTTGTCATCTCCAATTCAGAAATTTTCTATAACAGTATTAAAAAAATATATATCCCTGAAGTGAAACCTCATTTTCCTTGACAGCTTACAAGCTAAAGGATTGAAGAACACTACCTGCTCTCCAACTAGAAGAGGTCAACGCACTATTTGTGTTAAGCCTAGAAGCTGAATGCAAATACCCTCAGCCCTTTTTCAAATCTGTCACTTCCTGAGCATCTCTTTTGAGTCCCAGGCCTTTATGCTAAACAGGCTTTCATTTCACAGGGCAGTGCCCAAAGGCACCAAATAGTGGTGACAACAGATCTGGACCCAAATGGCTCCTGTGCATCTGGGGAGGGTGCCTGCTCCTGGGATTATTTCTCCAACCAGCCTTTGGTGGGCTGGAGCCCAAGTGCTGGTCCTGAAAATACCCCCAGGCTTGAAGGAAAAGTCTGATAATCTTCTGCTTTTATTACAAACTTCCCTTCGTCACTGAAAGTGGAAAAAGAATATTATATATATTCTCACAAAGGCAAAAAGACCCCAAAAGGTGGGACAAATATAATCTACTTTTGTTTCTGAAAGGCAGTTTACAATTGCTTTTACGCAGACTGATCCTTTGCAAAATAAACTTCAGAATAGAGGCATGGGACTTACCTTTTAGTGTTTAGGTGTTTGCTTTACATCTCAGAGGCTCATACTACCCTTTTTTATTTGATCCAATACCTCAAATATCAAAGTACTTGTTATTAAAGCTGTCATGTGAAACACTTCTGTTGAAACAGACCCTGATTACATATGTACATAAGCCATGTATGTGACCTGTTAACAAGTCCTTCAGGGAAACAGAACCTATTTTTAATAATCTTCTGTGACATATTTTATTTCTTTTAAAAATAACACTTCAGGTCAGGGTTTATATGAACAAAAGGAACAAGAAAACCCATAGTCAGTCTCACTCCATTAAACTTATTTATTTGACAACAGTATAAGCTAGATGTGTATCAGCTTGGGAAGTTTCATGGGAACTTGAAAGACCTGAAATATTTTAAAAGTGCTTTGAACCATATCTCTTTGCTAGCCTAGTAACAACTTGAAATGCAGTCAGAGTCTTCATTATTAAAGGTGACTTAGAAAGTTTCCTTGCAGCTATCTGAATAAGTTAACTACAGAATTGTTTGCAGATGGTCTCAGGAAGGAAGTGGTTAAATTTAAATTTAAAGAATAGAAAACATACTCAAAAGCCTCTCAGATTAATATAGCTTTTCAGATCCACATCAGTTATATTCATGGAGCACCTTAGTTTTGAAGGCTTGGGAAGCAGCTTCCTTTACCTAAGCTGCCACCACAAGTCCTGTGAATGCAGCTCCATCCAGTGCACCTCAGCTGAGGACCCCAATCCATGTGCTTTGTCTTACTCTTATCTCAAAAGCAGATTTGAGGAGATTACAGGTAGATTAGAGACCAATCCAAAGCTTAGCAGCTCTACAATAGTTCTGATACTTGTTAACGGAGCCTTTGGAGCTCCTGTACGCAGCAAAGTGTTTTATAGTACTGTGTTTGTTCACTAATTTTGCTATGAACATTTGCATATGTACTTCCTGAAGCTCAGCTCCATGAGTCCAGGTGTATTTCGTATCCTTGTTCTACTGGATTGATACCTGGATCTCCAAAATACATTCACAGCTAACTACATGTCCCAAAGAGAATAAAACCTGTTCCTTTGGTGGGTGCTCCCTTGCCGTTCAGTACACAGCTGCAGATCTTAATTAATTTCCATAAAACACTACAAGAAGCCTTTCTTTGAAACCTCAAATCAGGTATAGCCTCCACTGCCAGAAATTACAAAGATGGTGGGTCAGTACTTTGGTATCTGGCAGCATGCTCCAGGTACTAGGGGCTCTCAACAAGCCCTTCCAGCAGAGAGTAAAGTCAAGAGTTAAACCTGCTTGACAAAGCAGGAAGCAAGAACAACTGTATTGTATTTTGATCCCTTCTAAACACCTAGCACTGGTGAAACAGCAACAAGCTAGGATGCAGTACAGAATTGTTCCTATGCTGTCTGTTCAGATTGTGGAACCCAACACTTGGACATTTGGTTTAAACTCCTCCATTAGTATGTCATTGAAGAGTGCAGATGCTCTGAATGCAGGCTCTTTGATAGCAGTTAAACAGAAACTAAGTGCTGCTTTATAGCAACTGAAACTAATCAAATTTCTCATTAAATTTATGGCTCCTGTGCAAGCTGTGCACTTGGGTAAACATCATCAACACAGATGAGCCACACAGCTCCCACGTCACCAAAGATTCTGTATCCATTGCAGCAACTTGATTGTCTCTAAACCAGGAAGCACCTACACAGCACTGAGAATGAAGGCCATTTCAGTGCATCTGTGCAGGCAGAGAGGGTATTTCAAGCAGGCTAATAGTCAAAGCAGTGCTTCAAAATAGTATGTGTATATATGTTTGTGTATCTATGTGTATGCACAGCTAGGTTTTACATTTACCTTCCCTAGCACAAACTCAAGGTCATAATGGTCCATTTCAAATTGTTATTAATAATAAAAATTTAAAAAGCAATATTACAAATTACAAAAATGCAGCATTACCAACATTACAAATTACTTTGGATTCAGGAATCAGACTGGCTTCTTTTTAGCCCATTCAGCAGTAACAGCAGTAAACATTGTAATTGGCACTTGTCTAGTACTTTAGTTCACGAAATATGAGACTGAGCAGGAAGCAGCATACGTGCCTGTAGGTGATTTAGCCTCACAGGTTTAATGCTGAGAAGACTTTTTTCATTTCTAAAAGCTAAAAGGGTACAACTACTAATGTATGTTGTGAGCAGAAACTTGTCATTTTCCTGACTATACCTGTATGGGAAATATAGTCTAACTATATATATAATTTATTGGCCAATTGGCCTCATTTCCTCTCCCTCCAAAATTCACTCATTTAGGAAGGAAATCAAATCATTTCCTCACAATTTGGAACATGACTTATAACCTTTAGCTGTACTGAGACATGTTTTAGGGGTCCTACATCGCTGCCCTTCCAAGGAGCTTGTGTTGCCACACTGTACTCCAGGCACAGCACTATTAGTGATAAACAAAACTGTAACAGCTGCTGCCAGCAAAGCAATTTTGAGAAAACAAAGCAAAATAATATAAAGAAATAAACCCTACAAGATGTCAGTAGATATTCCTTTTCTTAAAAAAAAGCAAATAATAAAAACGTAAGGATTTATCATTAACAAGGGCTGAGAAGCCTTATTAATAAGCCAGGATCCCATTGTGATTTATGAGAAGAAGCAACCTGCACAATTCAGGCTCCATCCTGGGAGCTCCTTGATATGGACAACTTACTGTATCTTTTTCAATTTGTGTTAAAGCTGGCATCACAGGAACCTGAACGTAATGCTTTACTTGTATATAAAGGTGGCCCCAATCCATTGGCATCTAGGCACCTCATGTGAACCTTCCTATTTTACCAAGTTTCTGAAGAGCAGCCAATTCCCAGCTGATTCCTGTCAGAGGGAAGGTCAATAGCTGCTCAGCCACAAGCTTAGCCAAAGATATTACACCCCTAAGTAAGGTTTAGAGACAGTGCTCTGCATTGCTCAAGGCAGGCAAAGGTATTTTTAAGGACAAGTTCACCACTGCAATTCTTCCCAAGCACACGTTAAACAGATTCACCCCAGTGCTTCCTCAGGAAGTTGGATTGCACGGTGAGTTTGCAGGAGGCAGAAGCACCAGTGTCATTCACTCTCCCAGATGCTAAGACGTTAATACATACCATAAGAGAGCTGTAAAGGATTTCACGCTGCATTTGGCATCTTGCAAGGATGAGATGCTGAAATTGTTTAGTCCTGAGTCAGAGAAGTAAATAGCACATCTAAGCATACTCTTCTCATTTCACTGACTCTTCTGCCTAATTGTGCATCAAACATGCACCATCCTCAACAAAGCCCAGAGCAGTTTCCTATTCACCAGTTGTAAAAACTGGGCTTGAACCAGGAAAGAGGAACCCGTTACAGATGTTGCTTGTTGGGAAAGCACCAACTCCTCACTGCTACAGACCGTCCTCAGTTTCACCATGGGCTGGAGGACATGGCAGGGAAACCAGGAGTCTCACTCTGTCACATCCCCAGAAACAGCCTTCTGTGCTTGTAGGAACCCAGAAGAACAAGAATACCTGGAGAATCTGGAAAAATTAGGTCTTCTGCTCTAACCCTCTAAAACTTTCCTTCCTTCTCCTCTGAGGAGCCACTTTCCAGACTTACCACTGTTATTTCTACATCTACAAGGAAAAAGCAGAAAGTATGACAGCATAAGGCATTCACCTGTACCAAGAAAAAGCCTCAGAGAAATAGTTACAAAACAAGTCTGAGCACTCTCAGTCTCATTTTTCCTTGCATCTCTGTTTTCTTGGGAGATGAGGTTCTTTAATTTTTTTTCGCCACCACCTTGAGCTGTCCAGTTTTACTTACTTCAGACCTGAATGTCTAGGGCTAAGAGGAACCTTCCAAGCCAGTGAGTTAGGTCCTGTCCCACTGAATGCATAATAATTTCTAAATTAATTAGGTTGAATATGAGCTTGAGAAGGTTTTTGGTCATAATTGCTCTAGAGGCTGAAGTTTTTTGATTCTCTCTTCTATATGTACGGCAGAAACTTTTTCCTATTTCTAGTTTAAACATCTCATGACACTTTTATTGTGATTTATCCTCGTTTCTACAAGGGCAACCTTACCTTTCAAGTAAGAGCTCCTGGCTCAAACAACTTTTTTTTGCAAGGTGGCATTTAACCAGTCTCACACTTCCTCTTTAAACTGGTATAGGAGGAGCAAGACACTCTTTTCTTTTTTTTACTTTTTTTTTTTTTTTTTTTACTTTTTAAATAGGAAATGCAAGTAGGTGAGGATAAGCAGGTAACCCAGACATCTTCTATGCCCTTTCAGCTTGAATGCTGTTCTCTGAATGTGGCAGCCAGAATGGCACAGAGCAGTGCTGGGGAAGGCTTAGGAACACCTCACATGCTGATGATACATTTTCCCTCCCCATTGGAAATGCCTATGCTATGCACATTGGGTGGGTCAAGTTTTTGTACCTCTAGCAGATCAGCCAGCTCAGGTGGTTACAGGCTATCATACCAGGGGTGCTTTTTTCATGTGTTTCTCAAGTTTTTGCATGCTGGCTGGGATCAGCTGTTTCTGGGTCAGCTCATAGGAGGCATCCAGGTACCTCCCAGGAGGTACAGGCAACAGAAAGCACATAGCACTATGCAAATCCCAGTATCTTAATTTACAATCATAGTAATCATGGTACTGAAGCATAAAGTCCAAGTCAATATAAATTGCTATATATGCTCTAAGATATTAAATCGTGTTACGTATTAAACTCTTTCCTTGGTTTCTCCATTAGCTTATTTCCAATGAAGTCAGAGTTGTGCCACTTCATTTGGCAGTATATGCACCTGCACAAAGAAACCACAGGGAACCAGGATAATTTTAGCACCTTCAAAGCAATTTTGTTTTCCTAGACTTTGTGCGTACCTCAGAAAGTAGCACAGAGCCACAAGAGTGCTTCCTACTCTTTGCAATATGCAAATACACCGAGAAATCCATGAGTCTCTGAGTTTCCCAGTAACAAGCAAAGGCTTCCACCTACCCAACCTCTGATCCACAACAAGCTAGCAACCCAGCAAACAGCTCAAGCTATAAGACACCTAGCCGCCATCACAGGCTAGGCATGCCTACCCTTCTCAAGACAGCCAGTGAGCCAGAGTGACTCACCTACTTTCAGAGTTCCCACTAGATTTCAGTTTCCATCAAACTCACAAGCAGAGCTGTAATAATCCTTGGTGATAGTTCAAGTCAGACCTTCAAAGAAAGAACTAGAATGAAATAGCTAAGTAAAAGTTCATCCTATCAATTAAATCCCCCCCCCCCCCCCCCAAAAAAAAAAAAAAAAAAAGGAATGAAGATCCCAGCACCTTCCTTCAAGCAACACTGAACTTTTGCCCTCTGCTCACTTTCTAAGCCCCTACCTCTCCCAGCTGCATTGGTTTGGGACATTAACTCTGTACCACCCAGCTGGGCTTTGCACCCACAAACCCAAATGCTTGCTCTCTCTGGCTGTGCTCTTCGTCTCCTGAAGGTATTAAAAAGCATAGCTAAAACTATCTGCTTTCACAGCTTTGTCAAAAAATCAAAATAGCAGAAGCCTAAACCAGACCATTACAATTACCACCATGTTCACCCTCAGAGACCCTACAATACACAACAAAACAAGAATTATTTGCTGAACCAATATAGAACCTGACAGGATCTGGCAAAACACATAATGCTGGCATTTTAGTCTGTGTAGGAGTGTGATATATTGGTGAAAGGACAAGCTCAGAGAAATGTTATTTTTAATGAACTTTTCCACCTTGGACTGTATATGTTTTTAGGTGATTGCTGGCTCCTGGCTGCCATTGCATCTCTGACTTTGAATCCAGATGTTCTATACCGTGTTGTTCCCACAGCTCAAAGTTTCCAGAAGGACTATGCTGGCATCTTTCATTTCCAGGTAATTGTCTCATTGGGGTATTGAGAATACAAGAGGAAAACCATAGTATTTAGCTGAAAGCAGGTTTTTTAATCACTGACACAGGCTGAATATTCAAGAATTACAGTGTATAAGTGAAATTGTTAGGGTGAAGAAAAGAACAGAGTTAACCGTTAAATAATGTTAACTGACATTTACTCACTGGCTAGGCTCTGCTGTCTTACAGCTGATAGGGCTCTAGCAAATTACACAGTTTTGGTAAACTGAGCCAAGCTATCATACCATGAGAGCCATGGCAACCTCTGTCTCTGCTGACCAGTGAGAGGGAATCTAGGCTGATGAGGTTACTTCTCCTTCCCTTCCCTCTCCACTGCTTTGTCTGGATTTCCTTGCCTGCAGACCATAGAAGCTGGGCTCAAATGTGAGCATTGTGGATTCACCCTGCAAAGGAGGTGTTTGGGTGAGGACAGATGTTATAGAGCACATATCTATACCTTCCTCCTGCTCATCTCAGCAGAGAGGTTATTGTGTTTATCCTCTTTTTTTTTTTTTTTTTTTTTTTTTTTTCCCTTCTTCCCTCCAGGACTGTATCAGATTCTGTAAATGAACTGTAGATTATTCAAGTGCTCAAGCAAAAAATTAGTATTAGAAATGTTTTTAGGGGCATGTTTTTTATTTTTTAATTTTTTTCCATGGATTGGGCCTTAAAAGAGTAGACAAGAAAATAGGACTTTTGAGACTACTGTCAACTCACTAGCTTTCTGGACCCTTCACTATGTAATTTATGCATGGAAAATGGGCTATTCCAGATGTTATGTGGAAGAAGTTGCTGTTGATGGTACCTATCAGCAACTCTTTAATAGTGTTTAAGGAGCCTGCCGCTCAGCATTTCACAGGGATTTGCCTCAATTACAAGGTAGAGGAAGATGGAAGTGTAGAGCCATTATGTATATACCAGTATACCAGCCCTAATAATTTCTTCCTCTCTTCTTTTTGTTAGTTCTGGCAGTACGGGGAGTGGGTGGATGTCGTGGTGGATGACCGGCTGCCCACCAAGAATGGAAAGCTGCTCTTCGTGCACTCGGAGGAAGGCAACGAGTTCTGGAGTGCACTGCTGGAGAAGGCCTATGCCAAGTATGGTGGCTGGCTGGGAGGTAGCACTCCTGGGTATTCAGAAATTGGCTGATCACACTGATGACAGACAGACCAACAGATAGTTAATTACTTCTTTCTGCAGTGCATGTGCTTACAAGTGGAGATGGCCCCTTGCATGGTTCTGTCATTTTCCCTACAGGCTGAATGGCTCTTACGAAGCTCTCACTGGAGGGTCCACTATAGAAGGGTTTGAGGATTTTACTGGAGGCATCTCTGAGTCCTATAATCTGCAAAGGGCTCCTTCAAACTTGTACCAAATCATCCAGAAGGCTCTGAGAGCTGGGTCACTGCTCGGCTGTTCCATTGATGTAAGAGACTGCTGCTCTCTTCTCTTCTCTTCTCTTCTCTTCTCTTCTCTTCTCTTCTCTTC